>JAYMTF010000228.1:0-44031 GCA_036897485.1 Pelargonium nanum
AGAGCTCTATTTATAGTGGAGAGCCTTCGAACTCCGAGACCCCCTGCGAATTTTGGACGACAAACAAGCTCCCATTTAACTTTGCAAAAAGCGCGTTTTCCATCTTTACTTCCCCATAGAAAAATTCTTTGAAGCCTTTCAAGCTCATTGATAATTTTTTTAGGAGCTTTAAACAAAGACTTGAAGAAGAGAGGCAAGCTTGAGAGTGCAGCTTTAAGGAGCGTGATCCGGCCTCCAAAAGATATGAATTTGCACTTCCAAGATGCGAGTCTTGATTTGAATCTTTCGACAATTGGCTTCCAAGTCTTGGCCAATCCGGGATTAGAACCGAGAGGAAAACCAAGGTATGTGAAAGGCAAGGAACCCGGTCGACAATTGAGAGCAGCAGCAATGATACCAAGCATGGATGGATGAGACCCAAAATATACCACACTTGATTTGTCGAAATTTACCTTTAAACCAGAGGCCAAACCAAAACCGTGGAGTAAGCTTTTGATATTAGATGCTGATTGTGTTGAAGCTTCCGCGAAGATGATCATGTCGTCCGCAAATTGGAGATGAGACACTCTG
The DNA here is from genome assembly GCA_036897485.1 of Pelargonium nanum. Taxonomy (NCBI): domain Eukaryota; kingdom Viridiplantae; phylum Streptophyta; class Magnoliopsida; order Geraniales; family Geraniaceae; genus Pelargonium; species Pelargonium nanum. The sequence continues at coordinate 571 of JAYMTF010000228.1, forward strand.
ATATTTCCACCCAAATCGATTCCTGAAAAGAGTCCGGATTGAGAGCCCCTCACTAGAAGCAGATGTAAAGCCTCTGCAGCAAGGATGAATAAAAATGGAGATAAAGGACATCCTTGTTTCACTCCTCTAGATATGTTGAAAACCGGTGTGGGAGAGCCATTGACTAAAACAGAGACGTGAGAATCAAGACACTTTTGGATCCAAATACGCCATATAATTCCAAACCCCATTGAATGTAAACAGAAGTCTAAGAAACCCCAATCGAGCTTGTCAAAAGCTTTCTCAAAATCGACTTTAATGTCTATGGCGTTTGCTTTCTGTTTTTTGAGCTTTGAAACAATCTCGCTAGCAATGAGGACACCATCAATGAGTTGCCTATCTTTCACGAACCCCGATTGAACATCACTAATTAGCTGAGGTAGGACTGTTTTTAACCTTGCAGCTAGCAGCTTGGAGAGCAGCTTGTAAATTGAAGAGACCAAACTAATTGGTCGAAAATCTTCCACTTTGCTCGGGTTTTTTCGTTTGGGAATCAGGGCCAGAAAAGCAGAGTTCACTCCCTTGCCAAGGAATCCTGTGTCCTGAAAGTAAAGAAGGAAATTAATGACATCTTGTTTTATGATGTGCCAGCAGCTCTTAATGAAGCTGAAATTGAAACCGTCCGGACCCGGCGATTTAGAACTATCGCAATCAGCAATCGCTCTGATAATCTCCTCCTCAGAGAAAGGAAGCTCAAGTGAGAAAGCAGTATTTGAGGAGATAGATTTAAAATTCAACCCTTCCAGAAATGGTCTAGATGTAATGGGACTAGTGAGTCTTTCTTTAAAGTGATCGGCAACCACGACTTTAACCGAATCCGGCCTATCAATCCATATATCGTTGTGCGAGAGACCTTCAATGTGATTCGAAGCATGGCGGCTGGAAGCTATTTTGTGGAAAAAACGAGAATTTTTATCTCCCTCAGCGAACCAATTAATTCTGGATTTTTGTTGCCATAAAGATGCCAATTCTGCAGATTTTCTAGCCAATAAACCCGATTTGGATGCTCTCAAGTCAAGCTCGACCGATGACAGAGGACGAGATTCACTCTCAATGTCCAACTTATTGATGTCTTCAGACAGTGCTTTAATCTGTGAGTCCAAGCAGCCGAAAACCTCTGAGTTCCACTTTTTAAGGGCTTGTCTTAGGAGAGACAACTTTTTCCAAAGAATGTAGCTTGGGTTGCCTTGAATTGAAGAAAAGGAAGACCAGGTAGCTTGAACAAAAGCCTCAAAATTCTCGTGATCAATCCAACAAGAGAGAAATCTAAAAGGCCTCGGGCCCCAGTTTTTCTCGGATTGAGAAATTTTTAATGGGCAGTGATCAGAGGTTGATCTGGGGAGACCAAGTTGCGAGAGATGACCCAAAATAGAGAACAAAGCTGGATTAATAAGGAACCGATCAATCCTGCTGGCGAGCCCGCGACCGTACCATGTGAACTGACGACCTACCAAAGGAATGTCGATAAGGTCGGAGTTAAGAATGAAGTTGTTGAATCCGAGAGATGATCTGCATTGAGACGAAGAGAATGAACTTGATCTTTCATCAGCACTTCTCATTGTGTTAAAATCACCACCCAGGATTGAAGGGAGATTAGATTGAGAAAGTAGAGACATGAGTTTTTCCCAAAGATCCAACTTCTCCGGCAAGGACTGAGGACTATAAATATTCACGAGAAGGCAATTGGATTTCGAACTGTGCCAGAAGCCAAACAAGGCAATGAAAGATTTCTCTATGATGGAGTTTGAAAGAGTGAATTGACATGGGTCCCAAAGACAAGCAAGACCACCCGACCTGCCCTCAGAGCTTGAGAAGCAAAAGTCGAGAGAATTGAGGTACCACATAGAATGAGCATCTCTGATTGACATGGAGTCCATTTTGGTCTCTTGGATAAACATGATGTGCGGTCGGTGTGACCGAGCAAGGGAAGCCACTGATTTCTTTTTGTGAAGCGAGGAACATCCACGAACATTCCAGGAAATAATGGACATGGTGGAGGAGAGTGAAAACTGAAAAGGTGGGGAGGAAACGAGATGGAGAGGGGAAAGAAGGAGGAGGAGCCGGGGCAACTCAGCGATCCATCTCGCTGAGTTCTTTCAGAATTGGTGTCTCATCTCCTCTGACTGTAAGTCCGAGATTTTTACAAATTCTCCAAGTATTGGCTGCTTTCTCAGATAGTAAAATGGGGGTTTCTTTGATGGGTACAACAATGGAGTTGTCAACAGTGTTTGGAGGAGAAGGAGATTTGGGTTTGACTTTGGATTTAGATTTCAAGTGCGAGAGGTATTTGGTAGAGTAGGGCCGAGGGAATTTTTTGAAGTGTGACGTACGAGGTTTCGGCTTCCTGACAGTTGAGATTCTGACAGATGGATTTGATATTTCAAGTGAATATATAGCAAATATGTTCAAAATGACTTTTGCTAACAAGTAGATTTGGTGAAAAATTTAGACGACAATATATCAGCTGCATGAGAAAATACATTCAACAATTTTTTATCTCATATGTACCAATTTGCACTCATATTTTATTGATCAATAATCAACTCTTATTTATGTTTGGCTTACAACAACAAAAAAAAAAAACATTCTATCATCGAGAAGATGCTATGGTTCAAAATAATTAGACGTTTGGCATGCACCGACCCTTTATACAAGAGTGACACTCATGAGGACATGAAGATGACTTGGCTATGGAAGCTAGGGCTTCATCAGCAGTGGTTACTTTCGGCAAGCAATCGCAAAAGCCTTGATTGTTACAAAATCCGCCTTTCGGACATAAAAACGTGCAATCAACGTCACGGGAACATTTGTCTTGTTCCCCGGCTAGGGCTGCATTAGCAATAGAACCTTCTGGCACGCAATCACATATTCTTTCGTCGTTACAAAATCCACCATTCGGACATAAAAATGTGCAATCAAAGTCGCGAGAACATGTTTTCTGTGCCTCATCTTGGGCTAAATGAATAGTAGAGACTTCCGGCAGGCAGTCACAAAAGCCCTGGTTGTTACAAAATCCACCTTTCGGACATAGAAATGTGCAATCAACGTCGCGGGAACACTTTTCCTGGGCCTCAGTTGTGGGCGCTCTCAAAAGTGCTAGGAAAACGAAGGCGGCCGCCACAAAAGCTACACTAGTGCAAGAAGCTTTCTTCATATTGGAATTGGAACTAGAAACAAAATTCTTTCTTGTGTGTAATAGATATAGAGAAATTGATAATTTGGGTACTCTATTAACTTGGATTTATAGAGAGGGCTAAAAACAATTTCATGGCCTTGAGAAGCTAATAAATTAAGAAATACACAGGAATCAAATCGGTTATAGTGTCTGTCATCACTTTTAAAATCGACTAAATTAGTCAAGGATTGAATTAACATGGTAAAAAATTTAAATTGATGAAAATTTAATGACCAAATTAACTATATATTTTTTTTATAAAGAAACGTGTAATTATAGGATTGAAATTTGATTTTGTTAGCTATATATGTATGTCACATATAGGCCAACATATCAAATCTATTTACTTACTATAATTTTATAATATAACTCCATTTATATGTAATTAGAGGATTGAATTTGATTTTTTGAACTATATATGCAAATGACATAGGGCAACATATCAAATCTATTTACTTACCAAAATTTTCATAAACATTATTAGTAATCCATACACCAACTTTTACATGTCTTCCTATGTTTTTTATTTCTGTTTTTCATTGTTAACAACTTAATGTTTTTTTTATCGGCAATTTGGTGTCATGTATTATTAACTTTCAATAGAAGAAATAAGAGTACAATTACAAATGAACTAAAGAAAAAAGTACATCAAGATGATAAATTAAGCATGGAAAACCGTAATATGGTCGTTTGTCCATTTGTTTGTGAACTAATTTAGTTTGTGCACGTAAGTGTTCTCTTTAAATTAAGTTGGTGGATAAATTACTAATTATGTACACTTCGGTTGAAAATATACATTTATAAAAATACTTGTGATCTAAATTACACGATCAATTACTTCGCGGGATGTGTCCGTGTCGTGTTGAAAGTTTAGTATTTTATTAATTGAATCAAGTCAAGTACAACTCGTTTATGAGCGAATTGACACAAAATGACATGAGTAACACGTATAAATAATTTGGTTCAAAATTACACGATCTAAACCAATGCAACATTACTCAAGAATCTTAACTTATAGCAACAATGGATCTTTAGAAAACATCGATATCTCCCAGGAAAACAGATCGTTTTTATTTTAAAGTTTTAGTTTCCTATGAAAATTTCGGTGAATATAAAAAATTTGTTTGCTACAAACCTAAAATTGTGGTTTTCCCATTTCTTTCCATGAACTTTCGGTGATGGGTATTCATAAGATGGACGCTCGAACTTTAGGCCATAGTACATGAAAACATTATAGATTTCATCGAATTAAGTCTTGCACATTTGTCTTATATTACATTTTTTAGTTATTTATACCTTCTACCTTTGTCACTCGCTTTTTTCTTTTCCGCAACATATGATAATGTTGAACTCTCTTTTTTCTTGTACTTATAATTAATGTGATATTTTTCTTAAACAAAAACCAATTGAGTGTGTAACAACATAAAATCATTGTTATATGTTATGTTATTGACACGCATTATGCAGGATCAAGATCAAGGAGATTGTTTAGAAGAATCATTTGTATCTATTGATGAAGAAACATGTCGCGAAATTGAGATGGGTATCGTGGCCGATGAAAAGACTAATCAAGTTGCAGAGGATGATTTGGCGATGAACGAAACGGGTCACAAGAAGGACAAATATATGATATTAACACTCAAATGGATCAAAATCTCCATCGTCTTGGTGTTTACGGCTTTGCTTTGCCTATTGGGAGTTCCTGAAAACCCTATTTTTCAAAAGAATCCGGTAATATTCTATGTGTTCTTGGGTGTCCTCATGGTTTCATTCTATTTTGGTGTCAATGGAGTTATATTTAGTGTCAACAAGTCTCCTACACTAAGCACAATTTGTAGCCTCGTGTCTTTAATAGGAGCTCTACTTTCGTTTACTCTACTTTCTTGGGTGTTGCTTCCACCAAAGTTCAACATAGCTCCTTGGATTCTCTTTGGCTTCACTTTGATGGCTATGCTTTACCATTGTTGTTCTTGTTCAAGGAATTAAAAGAACTTGTATGAAACCGACATTCCGTACGTGAGATCTAATCAAAAGTCTTAGGTTCACAAGAATGTTCGTCGTATTGAATCAAAGCTCTCCCGTTTTCTTATAACTCTTATCGCTTATTTATCTTTAATTTGTATAGTGTATTTTTAGTGATTATCGATATATGTATGTTCCAAATTATCTCCATAACTCTTGTAAATTTCATTGTTGTATCAACTTTTGCCTTGGAAATAGTGAAGAGTGTGTTTAAATTCTTTATGTGCTCATGGTTTAGAAAAACAAAAACAAAAACAAAAGTGATGTATTAGAATCTCATTCAAAATTAATTTGAAATAATTCTAGTTTCAAATATATAAGACCAAATACAAAAGTGATGAATTAGAATCTCATTTTTTATATTTAAACTCTTAATTTTCATTTTTGAACAAATGTTATAAGGAAATGCAAGCTAATTTTGAAATAATTTATTACTATTATGAGTTCAAAAATGATATATATAGTTTAAATACATAAACTCATGAATACAAAACTAAAGCTACCATTAATTTTGTGTCAAATACTCACATGTATTATATAAACACTTAGTTAATAAAAATACTCCATCAAAAAAAAGTTCAATAAAAATACAAGTTTAAAGAGTTTAATACATACCTTTTGGATCATTATGTTGAAGACTAAACCATGGAGTTAGCAGATAACAACTTTTGACAACATCAAAGACATGATCAAAAAATGTTTCAAAAAATTAATAATAATAATAATAAATACATCAGCTCCACGTCACCAAGACCTCCAAAAAGAAAAAGTCAAGACATGACTGAGCACTAAACAGAGCATTCATATTAACATAATGGCATTGTGATGAGCCAAAAATAGTAGCACTGATAATTACTTTGTACGAATCGTGTTCATATCGTACTAAATATTAGTCTTGTACTAATAGTTTTGTACGACACGCTCTAAAACCGCTTAAACCACTTGACAAGAACACCTCACAATCATGAGCATGTAACACGACACATTAATTACCACATTAAGGACTGATATGACCAAAACGAGTGACATTTCGTACGATAAAATCAACACGTTTCACCGGCACACACGACCTCCCTTGGCACAGTTCTTTGCTTTTCTGGAGGGTTAAAAGTTTGGAAATGCAACACCACAACCCTTTTATAAGTTAAGAGGTACATTGTAATCAAGTTTTTGTTTTTTTGTAGTAGATACCTCTTCTTGCCTATACGATAAAACCTTAGATAAGAACAATAAGTTACACTGAGAAAGCAAAGAAAACTTAGGAGAATTTACTGGTATTGTCGCTTGAAATAATAAAATAGCACAACATACCATTGAATAAGATTGTACAAAAAAAAAAAAGATTGTACATATTTGGTATATACTATAGTTTATTTCATTTTCGAATTAAATTAATAGATCTAAAGTTCTTATAAATAATTTTCTTTTCTTTTCTTGTAGAATCAGAAATTACAATGTCAGGTCACTGAAATTAAGTAGGTTTCCACATAGTATAATAGGATTTTTTCTTAATAAGAGTTAAATAATTTGAATATTCCTGAATTGATTTTTTTTTTTTTTTGGATTCAGCCCAATTAGAGAGATGTGTATTGTTTTAACTTGCTAACAATTTTTTTTAAAAATAACTCATTTGACCAACCACAGTATATGTCACAATACAACACATTTAACCCAATGTGGTCTACATGAGTCTGTCATGTCAGCTTCATGCCTCCAACTATAAAACGCCACATTTAATTTTTTTTTTCAATCAAACAGCCTAAAACAGTCGTTTCGGCTTCACTTAATTGAAAAATAAAAGTCGTTTCAGCTTCACTCAAATTGTTCAAACATGTTTACCGTGTCATGTGGTGTTAACCCACACATATATGAGTCTTGGTCGTGTAGAATTCAAATTGACCTGCTTAACAAGATACCAAACATTCAACCATGTTTCAAATCATTAGATGTTACATTGTCTCAAATGTTGTACATAGCTATCTGTATAAAACAATGTATAATATTTCACCCAGATATCTAACTGTTATTCACCAACTTTATTTTAAAATAAACAAATTCACTTTTGTGCACAAAGAAGAGCAAATTATTTTTACAAATGTGTCAATTTAGTTTTTGACATGATAAATAAAATACATGGAAAGAGAAGCAATAAAGAAATTTTCCTGAAAATACCAGAACAATTTTCAAGAAATCATACAAATTCAAAAATAATAATATTCAATGACTGTTTAACATTTCATTGCAAAACAGTAGTGAATACATATATAATTTGAGTATCCACCTCAAAATCAATCCATTTACAACAGATCTTAGCTTCTCCAAAACAGTTTGTGATTGCTGTTTTTGTTTTAAGCGTGGTAAATACATCAAATCAAAATTTCAGACTACAAATGATGCTTAGGTTTGGCCTTTGCCTCAGATTGCCACTATAAAACTTCTATAATATCAACATAAACATAACACAGTTACAAACAAGTTCAACAAGGTTTCACAATTTGAGACCTCAATGTAAACTAGGGGCTATAAATCTTCTCAATTATATGTCTACCTCAGGACCCGTCATTTCCATTTCCTTCTCAATCAAACCCTAGGAGGATACAACAACAAATTGCCGCCCTGGTCTCAATAATATGCTGCCTAATCCAAGATCTAAAATGAATCAAAGATATAATAACTAGGGTAAGTATAAGCATAGTTTACGAAAAGAGAACAACATGAAATGAGAATGCAATACAGGAAATATGTATTCTTTCATGCTCTTTTGCTACAAGCCAATCATTAGACAGGAACAAGTCAAGAGGAAAGATGGTTTATTATTGCACCATGCTCGTATAGCCTGAAAGATATGAACATAACAAACTATGAATAAAATGGTGCCTGATTTCAAAATATTCCAAGAGAACAATAGAATGTAAATCATTACAAGTTTTCCCCACATGAACATACAAAAATAAAAAGAAAAACAATCTGAATCAAACAAAACTACAACACTAATTGCTAATGCACCAAAGATAACATATCACATTAGCTATGGATAGGTTCAAATGCAAGCAATGATGTACCAAATAGCAATATACAGTATGATATGAAGCTCCACATTATGACAGAGAACACAAACAATTTCATATGATTGATATTCCAAACAAGAAGAGAATTCTTGGTTCTCATTCTAAAACAAGACTTATAATCCAAACACTACCTCAAATGTAAACAAGCAATTTATCATTTTCAGTGTCTCTTCACCAAGATTCACAAGGACCCAAATTTAGTCTTCTTAGATAAAACCTTAACAGCAATGAAAAATCATAAATTGCACAAATCCCACCAATGAAAATGGTTCAGCAACCATTCTAAATAACTGTTATGATACTAAAAGCAATCAGAGAACTTTGAAGGTCAATATGAAATTGGTTCAACACCAGAATTCAGATATGCAAATCTCATCATTTTGCTTTACCCCTTTTCAGATACAGAGAAATAAATCTCCTAGAAAACAAAATCAGCAAACATTCAAACTAAAAATGTAAACTTTTTTTATGGCAAAACAGAAACGAGCGAGGAACTGCTTGATCCTCGCACGGAACAGAGATGTTCGTGCCAAAAAATGAATCTTGCACCCAACCCTTTGCTCGTATTTTCCTTGCAACTCACAACTTGGAGGAGCAAGGGGCTATTTGGTGCGATTCAGGGAAAATTTCTACAAACTTACGAAGAATTATTGAAAAAGTTTGATGTAGACCCAAATCTACCCAGATCCAGTTCTGGGGAGATTGTTACACTTCTGCGGCATTTATAGGGACCAATTTCTGATTTCGGCTGATTCAGAAATTAGGGTTTCTGGATTGGTGGATTGGTTTAGATAAAACGCAGAGGATAGCTTGACGGTGATACAGACGACATGTCGTTTTAGTACATATGGAATGAATAATAAATAATAATAAATTACAAGAAGAAAAATTATTGTATTTAGACTTTCGGGTTTCGGGTCGGAGTATTTTGGTTTAAATCCTAAAAGGAATCTGATTGTAGAAGTTGCAAGTTTTGGATCAGATTTTACGTGTAAAATGTGCGTATTCATTCGGATCTATTTGACCAAAAGTTGATCCGGTCTATTTTATGCAACTTAAACCCACAAACCGAAGACTCAATGATTACTATTTAATCATAGACCAAATCAAACCGATTTGTACTGAAACACTAAAAAACAAAAATACATTTTTCATAGAAAAATAAAATAAGGAATTTTAATTGGATTCAAGGTAAATAATTCAGTCTAGACTAGACCAAACATATTTTTACGTATAAAGCACAAGTAATCATCATTCGTATATGAGGCTACTCGTTCCCGGGGCTTAAACACATCTTAGGCTTCTCATCCATTTCCATTGGTTGTTGGTATGTTTTAGTGGGAATTGAATTCTCAAGTTTCTTCCCACAAATTTAGTCGCGTTGTCAACTTAGTCACAACTCACAACCAATATTGTTTACAAAAAGCCGGACCAATTAGATTTGTCCGATTTTGTCCAAAAATTCATTCCGGACCCAATCATGTGCACCCCTAAATATGCTTATTTTCGTTCACAGCTCAGTAGCACATCAACTAATAGATCTTTAAACAAATCTTCAATAATTTTACATTAATTAAAGGCTCAAATGGCTCAATAAAATATTCACATTTTGAAACAATAATGATATTCTGACAAGAATACAACAATTCATCATGTATACAAAACTCAATGAGTCCACACTTATCAGTCTACGAATATATATCATACAACACAAATTTACAATTTAGAAATGCAAGAACATGGTTCACAAGAGAAACCAGGTGTTCTTGTCAGTCAAATACATTGCTGAGACTGAAAGTATCGCGACGAGAATTGCCATAAATAGAAAGGTTCGGGTAACACTCCCTCTTCCCTTCGCAGTCTCAAGTTCCAAAACCGTGCCATTGCCATTGCTTTCAGAAACCGAAGGCTCTGTTTCGTTTGTAGACATAGGTGCATCTTCTGTTATTTCATCCACCTGATTCAAACAAAACAAAGTTAGTTGCAAATGCACATTTTATGTTTCTAACTTTCTACTAACAAGGCATTGGGCAATAGACACGTATTCTTATGCAGGAGATGGAGCACTTCTGGGCATAAATGTTGATGTTCACGAATCGCCTATCTCGTATTTTCGCATTACGAGGTCTTTTGGAGGACATTTTGGTCATTTTTTATTTTCGGGAATTTTTGTCATTTTCAATAAGAGTTGCATCATCATTATGTCATAAGACTAAAGTTTTGCATATGAACATTTCTAAAGCAATAGACATGTATTCATTATAACATTGGCCATATTTTTGCTTTCTGAGATCGTTCGGAGGGCATTTTGGTTATTTTATTATTTTCGGGAATTTTTCAATATTTTAATTTACATTCATTTCAAGCTAGGGTTTGGAGTAGGAGTTATTGATATTTTTAGGATTTGCTGAAGAAAATAGGGTTTCTGATTGTCATGTTCTTCAACTGTCATTTTCAATAAGAGTTGCATCATATTCATTACATCATGAGATTCAAGTTTTGTATATGAACATTTCTACAGGAATAGACATGTACTCATTATGTCACAAGGCCTCAAGTTTTTCTTGGACTAATATGAACTAAAAACAACATTTAAAAGGGATTCAAAAGAATACCTGCCTGGAAACTTTTAGATAAAGACACCGGTTCTTGAGTTTCTGTACACGTTGCATTAGTAGAATCATTCTTGGAAAACCGAATCTCTTTGTCATCAACAGAACCGTTTTGATCCAAATTTCCAGAGGCTAGTTTTTGCATACTCTGTAACTTCTCCATCATAATTTCATTTTCCTTCTTCGATGAGTATAACTGAACAGATCATAACGTAAGAGTTTAGAAAAATATGACGTGTTGCATTTATTACAAAAATATACTTTAAATTTAACAATGCTTTTGTTTTGAATATCGCATGAAGATAAGCAACTATGGTTAAAAATGGGCAGCAAATATGAACCATATCAGTTCAAAAGACCACTATTATGATCTCTTGATAAGTGTCCTTACAAATTTTATTTAGAACCGTATTTTATGGTAGCTGCCATTGTGTTCGGAAACTCCAATTACTACAACATACTCGCACGGTGATATAACATACATGCATATATATAACAGTTAAATTTCCATAAGTAGGTACCTGCTTGTGTATGCGCTCCCTTTCAGTAGCTAGTTTCCGAACCATATCCATAATAAGCTTTGTCCTCAAATCAATTTCTTTCGCGGTTGAAACTTTGGCGTTGTTAGCTTTGTCCAAAGAAGCCTCCAAGTATTCAGTTCTAGCCCTCAGGAACTCGATTTCTTTATTAAGTTCAAAGTTGGTTTCAGACAATACAATGCACTGTTCCTCTACATTGTCAGTTTTAGTTTCAGCTTTTGCGACCTTTGACTTTAGCTCTTCAATCAAAGTTTCCATATCCCATATTGCAGAATATAACATGTTCTGCTGCTCTTGACTAGCTTCCGAGGAAGCTTTTGCGTGCTGTAATTGGATCTCCGACTCCCTCAACTGCTTCTCGAGTGAGCTCACCTTCTTCTCGGTATCGCTAACACTTCCTTTAAGGAAATTTAGCTCTTCGGTAAGTTCCAAATTTGTATCTGTTAGCTGAGTAACCTTCGCTTCCGCAGTTTCAGCTCTTGTTTCCGCTATAGAATTGCTTTCTTCCAGAGACTCAACAACCAGTTCCATTTCGCTAAGTTGATGTTGACTTGCTTCACAGGACGCCATTGCATACTTCAGACGGACCTCAGATTCTTGTAGTTGTTGCTCAAGTAGCTTCACTTTTTCTTCTAAAGCAGGTACTTTGGAGAATTCGGCGACATGTTCTGCGAAACTGCTCTCAAGCTTTTGTAGAGCAGAATCTTTGGTCTTGAGATGCTTGATGCAATCTTGCAGTTTAGCGTTTGCTTCATTTTCCCTTTTGATCGAACCGTTCAGATGAAACTGAAGTAACTGGAGCCTACCCAGCAATCCCTTCGAAATCCCCATAAGCACGGTGGAAGAATTCTCCGCCTCTAAAAATCTTCCCCAAACAACTTCCGATGCTACCTCCATGTGAAAAGTTACTTGTTCGGTGTAGTGTAGCTTCACTTTCAGGTCTTCTTCTCTCTGCATTACTTCTAACAGTTTCTTCTCGAGATCTAGCTCTCGTGCAAGAGACTTCTCCAATGTCCTTATAGCACTTCGTTGTTGATCAGCCGTCTGAATTTTCGATCTGACCTTCATGTTTGACTCCATAGCATCGTTGTTTTTACCTGATGACATGAAAGTCTCAGAGTAAAACACTAAAACTCATATATGTCATGCTTTTGGGTGCTTAAATTGAGAAATACTAATTCAATAAAAAAAGGGTTTACGGCTTACCATTCTCATGTCTGAAAGCTGAGAAGCGTCTTTGCAACTCAGCTGACTGCATCTTCAACTCCAAGAGTTGTTCCCGAGCTTGCTTTAAAGATTCTTCGAAACCATGCAACTTATCTTCAATCATAATGATTGGTTCTCTCGAGTCACTGCACGAAGATATTTTATTACGAGCATCAACAACCTCCATTTGGAGAGTACCCATGAAACTGTCCACCTCTCTTACCTCAGAATCTAAAACACCAGATAAAAGATCATACACCAACGCCTTCTCAAGGAACTCAGCGGAGATATGATCATTCTCCGTGGCCATTGCATCGGGATCAGCATCCCAAGACAATAGATGCATCGAAAGTGCGTGCAAGTTGACCAACTTCTCAGAGGAATAAGCCAATGTCAGGTCTAATCTTGTTAGGTCGGTCATTGCACTATCTAGCTCCTCCGCGTCCTTTCCACTCAATGACAGTCCGTCGTGCAAATAAACTTTCTCTGACTCCAGATCGCCAGAACTTACATCTTCAACAGCAAAGCTATCCATTCCACAGCTCTTGGAAGTCCACAACTGACTCCCAAAGAATGGTAACTAATAAATTTACACTGAAAAAATACCTAACATTGTTATGCATAGAAGGCAATGCACAATATGCCACAAGACCACAAAACGTAACGGCACGAACAGATACCATAAGCACAACTCAACCACAAATAGTTAATTTCTAGCACTACCTTTGTGTACTTCTCACTTCTCAGCACTTACTCTCATCTAAAGGCCGGAAAACAGTTGAACTAAAAAGCCTTAGGCGTCCTAACTACTCAAAATATTAACCGACGACTCTTACAACTCCCTCTAATCAAAATCCAATTGGCATGGTTCCAACAGGTTACCAATTCCCCTACACGAATCCACCATCCTATTTGCTATTATTGACCTTTACATGGATTTGAATCAAGAATCCATAACTATAAGCTTACATCAAAAACTTCAAGAACCCAGATAATGCTGGTAGATTCAAGACTCAGTTGACCTAAGATCAAAATCATCCCACAATAATTCTACACCTAACACAAACACAAACCCAAATCCAAATTGAGTTCATCAACAAACTAACCATTCTCCTCCTCCACAAGATCTGAACCAACCAAGTAAGTACCTTAACTGAGTTTCATAATTATACCATTTTAAAGACACTAGCAGTCTGAGACCATCCACAAAACCATAACACAACCCATATAAGAATTCAAAAATTAGCACAATTCAGCTGAATAAACCAACTAAACACCAACTAAATTCATGCATATCATCACAAATCACAAAGCACACACACCATTTTCCTCCAAAATCCAACAAAGACCCAAAATTCAGCATAACAGAAAACAGAACTGCAATAAAACAGAAAAAATTATTACTTGAAGTACCTGGAGAGAGCCAAACCAAAATCTGGAAACTGGGTCTTCAAAAAAAATCAGGAAGCAGAGATGGGTTGTGAACAAAAATGTCAACCACTTCTGGGTTTTTTCATGTTACCGTTAAATTAATGGAGGGAGGAGCTGGTTATTTCCTGATCTCACCTTCTGTTTGAGATTGATGGGAGCGTCTAAAATGGGCCAGAAAATATTGGGTAAGAGATCGAATCAGTCAACATGTAAAATTGTACTGTAAAAATCATTACTTTATTGCAAGAATTGCTCTGTATCTGTGATTCAATTTCTGTGTGTGGTAGTGGTAGTGGTGACCGTTTTAGCTCTGCTGTACATTCAATTATTGAGGCTGAGAAAGACCAATACATACTGTGAAAAGACAAAAAAGTACATTCATTTTCTCCCAAAAGAAACCATTTTCAAGGTCTTGTCCCATCATGGGTAGAGATCCTTAATGGTCATTTCAAATTCTATAATTTTTCCAAGTTTTATCAAATTAATAAGAAAATGCTTTTTTTTCACTTAATTATTTTTAAGTAAATTAAGAAAATATATGTTGTATAGAGAATATTGACTTTTCAAATTTAAAATATTACTTGAATATTTTATAAAAATTATAATATGTTTTACTAGCAATGAGGTTAAATTGTATGAAATTTCGTGGCATTTGATAAATATTGTTTTTGACAAATTTAGGATTGAAGTATTTTAGGTGTGTTTCCATAATTTCATGAAAAGTGGGACATTAAATACAAATATTAGGATATACTTACAAAAGTTGGTGTGATGAATAATGATAGAGAAAGTGATAGTAGGTCCAATGATGAGTTGTAAATGAAGTAAACTATGATTCTAAATCTTGGCTTTAATGCTAATCCAGTAATAGCAACAAAATTGTTTTATGAGTGGGTATGTTGGACTTTTTCTTGAGAAAAAATAGGATATGGATGAGACATTGATGAGGGTGGTTGGCCCAATTTAGACAAAGCCCATTCTGAGTTGAGCTTTGAATTAAGAAGCCCATATATTGGCCCATACTATTTTAAACTATTAATGTTAAAGTCTAAATGTTTGGGTCATACACAAAGCCCAATGATTAGTTTCTTAATGAGCGGCTTTCTTGTTCAAATGAATTTATTCAAGTTTGAAAGAAAAACATTTCAAAGAAAAAAAAAGGTTTTAAAGAAGCCAGTGCCTTGCAAGCCTTATTTTTGCTTTGCATGTGGTTCGTGCGCATGTTCACTTTTTTTACGCTGAAATTTAATATGGGTGGCGGCATGATTCGAACTCGGGACCCAAAATTAGTTTTATATTCTAACAAATTTTGAGTCGGTTCGGATCAAATCAGACAATCTCGTATAAATCCAAACATCTCATAGACAAAAGGTGAAATTTGGTCTGATCTGCGATGTGAAACCCGAACGAACTCGAACAAGTCATGATGTCGGATATGGATTAGACTTATCAACCTTAACAAATCGATCTAATACCTAAATTTGTCACGTCTACCTCGAGGGCCAACATTAACTCATTCCTTGAAAGGTGAAAGTTGGCCCAAGAAACATGAAGTCTAATTATCTCGAATGCGGTTCATGAATTATTTTACTTACAAAATGAGTGTCGACCTGCGTGCCATCACTGGCCCAACTTGATAGTGTCAAGCTTGGCCAAACATGACATTCATTTTTTTAGCTCGGCCGAAGCCTGGTTTGCCAAATCAAAATCCAATTAGTTCGGGTTTGTATGTTAACTCCACTAAATAGACATAATATACCGCATGTAAAAACATGTTGCTAATCTATGACGGGTCATAGTTTAGACGGTACATTGTGTAAAAGAAAAATGTGAGAGTCGCACGTGAGGGAGAGTGTTGAAGTGGGTAATCGTCCCACATTGAAAAAATATTAAAAAAATGAGTTAAATATAATGGTGGAAATTAAACATACTAAGAGGTTGTCATTTTAGCAGTGAAATCTCAAGCTAGCTATTATGTATAGCTCAATATTAAAATTTGATAATATTTACTACATACATAATAGGTAACGAAACTCACACATAAAAATTGCAAATGAATTTACTCGATGACTATGTTTATGTACTCTTTTTTTTTTTTTTTTTCCACAACGTTTCTGGTTTCACATATAAAATATGTCAACATTTCAGTTACACAACAAACCCATAGATATCAACATCATAGGTTTTAACCAAAAACCCATTACCAACTCAGCACACAAAACCTAAACACATTTCATGTTCCTCTCAAGTAAGGAAAGATATATATGTCATCACTCATAAACTCTTGTCATTGACATGCCTTAAAGGGAAAGGCAATGCATTAATTAATTAATAAAAAGACCAAGATATTAATATCATGTGCTTGTGATCACTAAATTAAAGTTTTAGAATAAATGTTTATCTAACTATTATGGTTGTTATATTTTGATTTTCTTTGCATTTTTATGATTAGTGATACATGTTGAGTTTGGCATAATCAACATATGGCCACTTAATTGACAAGTTAGTAAATGTAATTGAAATACAGTTAACACTATTATCATGAGTGAATGTTTCAAATTTCAAACTCTCATTATTAATTTTGGATTCTTGAATTTGTTTTGATATTCTAAGTTTAAGTCGAATACAATAATAAAATGCATTCTACATTTAAATTTGGATTCAACGCATTAATGAAATTGAAATCACGTAACAAATTAAACATGCGATTTCAAATAACAATTCTTACTGCATGATTTGTAATGTTAATTATAGTTTTCAATATATTATATTTGAATTTGAACTATAAAATATCAATTCTCAACTCAAAATCATAACTTTTAAATCTAATCTATAATCCAAATGCAACCTTATAAATTTTGAAACATTTATATTTTCATTAAATTCCAAATATAACTCTATAGAAAACCACTTAATATGTCTGATTTTTAAAACATATAATATAAAAAAAATAACTAAACGAGCGGCCCCTACATTATTTCATTTATGACAAGTAATTTATTGAGAATTCATATCACTAAAGAACTATACACCAAAACAATGGGGATGAGTAATGGGTTTGGAAATGATATTGTACCTAATGTTCAATTTTGTGCAATATGTGTCCAAATGTAATTAATTTCATAGAACAAGAGAGAACATTATTTATTGAACCAAAAAGAGAGATAAGACTGTGTTTAGTTACAATAAGATTGAAAGGGATCTCAATAAAAAGGTTATTGTACTTGAACCTAACATTTCATCAAAGGGTCTATGAACTTGAACAAATTTTGGCATTGCTATGGATATTCATATTATCCAAAAAGCCTCCTAAAATTAATTTAGTTTTGTACATGGCTAGGTCATTTATGAGTTATTTTGGTTCATAGTTTTATTTTAATATTTTTGTTTTAAGATAACAAATAAGTTGCAACTTCTTTCCCATCAACTTATTTCCACACCTTTAAATTCATTTGTTCATATGATAAATATAAACATCAAAACAAATAAATTGTTCATTAGATTAAGCAAAATTTGAAAATGAAAGAGAACAAAAACAAAAGAAAAAAATGTAAAATAATTGATAAAAGAGATGACCATTTTTTAGTCTACATGTTGATGTTGTATATTTAGCTAAAACTTGCAAAATCCAAGTGAAACGGCCCAAATAACTAGATCATTCAATTTTTATTAGTGCCTATGTCGTATATCTATGCAGACTGAAGTCGTTTGAAAGACGTTTTGATTATTTTGTCTGCGCTATATTTTTTAATATTTTATTTTGTTTAGGAGATGGATCACTTAAGCCTAAATGTTGATTTTCATAAATTTAGATGAAAATTGCACAATTCAAGTGAAACATGCAAAATAACATCACTCAACATTGCATTATGCATATGTCATACCTTCACATCTTGATGTCGTTTAGAGAACGTTTTGATCATTATGTCTATTTTTTTTATAAAATTTTAATATTTTATTTTAGTTATGGCTTAAGGTATAATTTATAAATAATTAATACACAACTTTTTTTTACTTTTTTTAAAACTATAAATTTCTTCGTTCACTATTATTCGGTCATCATTTTCAACGAGAGCTGCATTACACCGTAATAAGAAGTAATCACTATCTAACCAAAAAATGCCACTAAATTGTTAAGTTATGATTTTTTTTCTAAGAAAAAAATCATATAACTTTCTTGTGTTGTTGTACATTAGGTCTCCTCCTTAAGAAGATTCCTTTGAGTCAGTTCCATGCAGAGAGAGTACAACCTCTTACCCAAAGGGTTCATGTTTCTCTTGCATTAACAATCATAGTAACATTTGTGGAAAATAAAAATAAAAACAACCATTGTGAAAACTTTCAATAAAAGAGTACAAGAAAAAAAAAAGGTTCTTACATTTTCATGGATAAGCAAGTATCTTCCAAAGAAGAGAAAAGGTTGTTTTTAAGAAATCAAGATTTGAGAAAGAAAAAATTAAAAAAAGTGGAATCCAAAAATAATTACTAAAAATAATCATTCAACAACATCTTATCATCATGAAGTGCAATGATGTTTGCATGAATTTCATCAAAAAATTTAATAATGATAAGACCCTTAGTTATTTCATGTCCCATTGTTGTTGAGTAGACCCAACTGGTATTCCTTCTCTCCAACCATTCAAGAATGCAATTTAAATGTTTTTTTAATACTTTTCAGGAAAATATGAACAAATCATATCAAATCAATGAACTATATTTTCTTTAACAAATTCATGTTTAAAATGTTGCTTAAATATGAGGTCAGAGCAAGATTGATGCCATTTGTATTGAAAATGGTTGTTGGAGAAAAAAAAATTATCTAGCAAATAATAAAAAATTATTGAGCATGAGTTGAACAATTAAAAAAATTATGTGAGCGTTATTTATAAGAAAAATGTTCAATTTAGCCTATGAACTATTTTAAGCGTGTCGATATAGTCTTTGGAATATCAATCGAATCAATTTAATTTAAAAGTTATCCAATATTTTCAATTTAGTCCAAATGTTTTCAAAAATCATGTCAAATCAGGACATTTCGTCAAATCCATAGCGTCAAATAAAATATTACACATGAGCGGGACCTTTCTCCTTATTTATAACTCTACTCTAAATCTTCACTCCATAAAATGATAAATAAATTATTCAAAGATGTTCAATAATTTTTCTATGATGGCCTAATTACTGAATTTAAGTTATACTTGTATTTATCTGCAAAAATGTATGTTAAAGTAACATACAAACAAACATATTGTACGTACAAAATTAACTGAATTTACTGTCCGTAACAAATGTTTGTTTGCGCCTACATCACCCGCCTAGTACAAAACGAATCATCCTATTGAATTCACAAGTTTGGTTTTGACCAACCCATGTCATGAAATTAACACACTTCCTATTGCATGCTAGCATCCATTAGGTTGCTTCAAAAGAATCAAAGATTGATACCAAATATAGGGTTTGTGTGAATTTTGAAGAAGATGAAGAAGAAGAAAGGAGCAGGTAGGTACATAGTACCAATGTAGAGAACACATTTGCCACAATGTAAAGTCACAAGCATGCCCTACTTTAATTGATTAAAGCTCAAGACCACACACACCAAAACCCTATACACATCAATGATAGGGTTCTTGGATTAAATAAATTAGTTGTATAATTAAACTATTTAAAAACTATGATTAAGAGATCTTGAATCTCCAACCCCAATTCCATGTTGCTTTGAATGAGATTTTGTTTGGTCTCTAATTATATTAGCCTTTCCTAAAAGAAGAGCCACAAGCCATGCCATTGCCAACCATGCTCCAACTAATATTTTAATGTTTAGTATTTGTAAGATCTTGAGTTGACAACTGGAGTTTAAGCTCAAATAATAGGTTTTATGTGGACAATGTGTGAGCTTTGTGTGTTGGATCTATATGGTCTTCATTTTTCTCATGACAATCTAATCCAATCTTTTTAAAAAACGTAATTGAATATATTTTATGATACACTGATGCAAGAGATGAACTACTTTTATGCTTACATGTTGATGTTAACGGATTAAATTGAAAAAATTCAGCTCAAGCGAAATAGTCTAACGAACGAGATCATTTAGTTCTATTAAATTCTTAGACTGTAATATGTACATTATGAAGTTGATTGGAGGGAGTTCTAATCATTTTAATGTTGTATAAAATTTCAAATTATTTCACTTAGAGTTAGAGTTTGAACTACATGTTATATATAGCTAATGCACTACATGTTGTATGTAGCTAATGCACGACTTCTATATCCATTTAACTTATGTTTTAAAACTAATTTTTTCATAACCGGTCATTCGGTCATCATTTCTATTTATCTAATAAAAATTACACAACTCATGAACATTATAAATGTTAATCAAATTTTAGAGTGTATATGAGTTGAGTCTAAGTTGTGAATTCTAAATTATATATGATCATAGTTTAGAATATTACAATTTTATGTAACCGAAAAACACATGGCAACTTCTAATCGGCCCGAGTCTTGGTTTCTTATATATTATACTATTGTTTTATTTTATAAAAGAAAGATGATATTATTATAGGAATCTCATGAATTCTCCACTTTTATTTATTGTCTTCTCCTTTGGACTGTCTTCTTTGCAGAATTTTGTTCATGGTTTCTCATACAATGCACACCATTATGATTTGTTTATAATAATGTAATTTTTTAAGAAAACTTTGCATTGTGAATCCAACTTAATCAAGGCAAATCATTTTCAGCTCTTACATGCCTAATAAAATATAAATCTCATTAGATTATAATTTTAATTAATTAATTTAATTAAGTAAAGTAGAGAGATTCCATTATTCTAAAGCCTGGGTCTTGGTGATCGCAAGTCCCAATGCCAACTAATAATGACATGAAAGAAAGAAAAAAGAGACGGTCCATCAATGGTACTATCTTATACTACTAGTAAAATAAATTTGTGACAAATTTTAAAGAATAAAATTCCTATAAAAAAATTACTTTATTCATGGATGACCTCTTGGTGAAGCTTTGCTAAAATATTACATGTAATGTTTAGTTAATTAGTAACCATAAGAATTGATAGGTGATATTTTCTTTTTATAAAAATAATCTCGGATGAAAAAGTGGCGGGTTTTGTAAATTTTGTCTCCGCTTTGTTCTCCAACGTTGTGCTTCATTCGAAGATCTTTTGTCCGTTTTATTGAGATAAAAAATTTCTCTCATAATTTGTTTTGCTTTTCAATGTTATATTACGTAACATATATAAAACATCAAATAAATTGTAATTTTTACTTTTCATAGATATTAAATGGAATATTATTCTTTTATGATATATTTCAAATAGAATTGACAAAAAATTAATATTTACTACTATTATATTTAATTTTAAAAATAAAATTATTTAATGAATTATGTTCTGGATGGAACAAGCTATAGATGCTCCATCTAAGCCCCATACCATTAACGAATAGTATTTTTTTCCCGCATTATAACCAATTTGTGCCAAATTTGAATTTGAAACATCAGGTCAACATCAAATTGTCATTTCTAAAATTGATTATAAAGTATATTTCGTATGTATGGATTGTTTAGAAAACGACGGTAAGGTAACCAATCACGGTGAAAATTTAGCTCTTCAACAAATAAATTTATACATGTGGTAAACAACATACAAATTGCACAACAAAAACTATGTATTTGAACCTGAACTTGTTGCACCTCCTACATCAATTTTTGGCTGCAATTTGATTCTTTTTTTAAGCATATTTTGGAAGAAATATGAATTTTTCCCATTGGATTTGAGATCATAGTTCAGAGTCTTCAGACAAACATGTCAGTCTACAAGCTTAACTGGCATTTAAATTGAAACATAGAAACATGAAAGCTAGCTGGAGAGTACATAGAATCATTTTGTATATATAATTTGGGAACTTTGGATTTTTAGTGAAATATAAATAATTTGACTTTTGTGTTTTTGTGGGAAATTCAGATTTTGCTAGGTTGGAGAAATATTTCACATTCTTGATGATACAAATTCCAAGAAATTCCAAGAATTGTTTCCATACAGCTCTTCTTGTGAAGTTTGAACTACAATAACTTGCTGAATAATTGATTAGTAGTGGCTTTTCGAGTTGGGTTCAGATCGAACTTGGTAAGGATCGGGTTGGATAAAATCAAATTCAAATTTAAATATACAAAAATGTGTGAGTTCATCCAATTAAATCCACAATTTTTCAATGAACACTCTATTCAAATTTTTGTCTCCAATGTTGTTTTACATGGAAAACAAATCAAGTAGTAAACCTATCAAGAAAACTCAGATGTAGATGTTCTTGAATTGTGTATAAATTTGGATTGATTTGGAGCAATTTTTGGCTCCTACATTGATGTTCTTGGATTTTGAATCCCTATTCATTTGGAGGGCAAACTGGTAATTTCAAAATTTAATAAGTTCAAATTACTTTATTTTACTTTTATTCAAGTAGGAGATATGCAGAGTGGTTGCACAATTTGTATATTCTTTTAGCTTATGTTTTTAAACCTTTTTTTCATAGTTAAAGAGCTAAATTTTCTCTAATAAATGACGTTCGCCTGTCATTTTTAATAAAAATTACGTAAGCTGTTTTTTGAATAAGTCTTGAATAAAACAGTCGGGAGCGGTATATCGAACTTTAACAAACAATCCGATCAATAGTTCATCAAAGTAACACATTAGACTCCGCACTCAACAACTTTCAAAGAGGAAGAGAAAAAATAGCATGTAAAATAGACTTTTGAGATAAGAAGAAGAAAATGTTTTGTCCCAAGGGTCACCACCAAATTCATTTCATGCCATCTCTAACATCTAATGCCCTAGCTACCACCATGACCAGTCTCAAATGTCAGTGTCTAACCCAATCCGCATGGCCATGATCACCACAAGTCTCATGTAAATTCTCAAAATTATATTCACATCCAGTTGGTTTAAGTCGTATAGAAAAACTGAGTCATATTTGTTTAGTAACATGATCAAGACATAGTCAAATCAGTGAAAGAATCACGTTTTCAACCGTTATACTGATTTATATAGTAACATGAGCAAGAATCAATCTAATCAATAAGAAAATCACATTTTTTTTATTTCTTTAAGAAGAAGACAACTTCATATTCATGAACACGTCATATTCAAACAATCTTCCAAACCATTAACAAGCAAAATTTATTTATTTTTGGGAAACTATGGAAGATAGGACAGTCAAGCTATCAAAATATTCAAAATGAGAGACCACCATGCTCTCAAATAATGGCAAGGTTGGGTCCATGACCCATATGTGTTTTTGTTGAACTTTCTTGATTAAATATAACAAAAATAATTAATGTGAAAACTGGCCTAGATTTTAGACTATTGACCAAACAAAACCTTAATTATTAAAAGATTATATACTATATATACACACAATAAGCTCTTCCTCCGAGGTTCAATGAGAGTTGGCATTGTCAGACTTATTAGCTAGCTCAAAGCTCCTTGCTTTCTTGCTATAGCTATTGTTATAAATATTAAATTAATTAAGCAAGATTATTGTTTATTAGTGTGAGATTCAAGATTCAAGAAAGCAAGTTAAAGTGCATAAATTCAAATGAGGTGGTGAAGAAAGGTTGGGGACAGGTCTTTTGAATAATATTTTACAGTAGCAGTGGCGGTGGTTAATCATCAAGAGCTCTCTTTTTGATGCAAGCGTGGGTATAAATGCAGGACCTTTGCTACTTCTCTTCTCTTTCTTTTTACTCTTCTTCAAACTTCAAAAAACCCACCTTTCTCTCTCTCTCTCTCTCTCTCTCTCTCTCTCTACATTTCTTCTTCTGTGTTTGTGTAGACTGTGGCAGTGTACAGCTACAGCAAGCTGAGGAGCCACTCATTCACTCTCATTCACAGGAGGGGTTGTTGTTGTTGTTTTGAACAGCCAACAAGAAAAAGGAACCAAATTGAATAAAGGGTTTTGAGTAAAAAGCTTGAATGGAGGGCAGAGAGCTAAAAGTAGCACAGAATCTGAAATGGGTATCTTTCTCTTGCCACTTTTAGTTTCTGCTTCAGAGCTGCTCCTGTTCTCTGACTAGGGTTT
This sequence comes from Pelargonium nanum, assembly GCA_036897485.1. Lineage (NCBI taxonomy): Eukaryota > Viridiplantae > Streptophyta > Magnoliopsida > Geraniales > Geraniaceae > Pelargonium > Pelargonium nanum. The sequence continues at coordinate 24,751 of JAYMTF010000228.1, forward strand.
TGAATGGGTTTATTTATTGTGCTGAAATCAATGTTCTTTGCTTAATTGACTGCCTCTCTCTGCATAAAACCCTTTTCTTTTCTCTTCCCATTGAACACACTGCTCTTTTCCTTTTCCCTGAATCTTTGGTCTTTGGAGGGCTTTGGAATGGTCTCTTGTGAACTTGTCTGTATGATCTTTGGTGATTTTGGGGCTTTTGGCTCACTAATTGAAGTGGGTATTTACTATTTTCTAGTTTGATTCTTCTGTTTCATAGGATTTACACATAGTGTTCTTTATATGTGGGTTTTGGTTTAAGCTTATTTGTATACGTATATTAGTTTGGAGATTGAATAGTTTGTTTTCCCCTATTTCGGGTTCTTGCTCTCTGGTCTATCTTGGTGAGCAATTAGGGTTTGGTCAGATTGTTTCAATAGATTTTGGGTTGGTTTGCTTGTTCAAAATCAGTCATAAGTGAAAGTAACTGGTTTTTGGCTACTTTGGCTGATCAAGAAGAGATGGATATGGGTGAGAAGGGAAAAAATGAGGTGGAAAAGAGGTCAAATGAGGACCCCATGAACTACCATTCACCTAATATGTCATCGGATTGGCGATTTAGCACCGCCAATCTCTTGAATGTGACAATGGGTATGGTTCCCTCAGGCAATCCAATGAGTTCTTCTTCGTGTTCCTCTAGTTCAATGGTGGACTCCTATAGCCCAACCCTTTGGGACCACCCCACCAATTTACAGAACTTGGGTTATTGCGATATTAATGCTCAATATAATGCAAGTCCTTCGAGCACACTGGGAATCAGAAGAGGTGGTCCTGGTTCTTTGAGGAGTGTTATTGATAGAACTGTTGACATGGTTTGGAACCCACCGAATTCAATGCTGAAAGGGGGCATTTTCTTGCCAAATGCATCCGGGATGCTCCCTCAGGGCCTATCTCATTTTCCAGCTGATTCCGGATTCATTGAGCGTGCTGCCAGGTTCTCGAGCTTCAACGGTGGGAGTTTTAGTGATGTAGTGAACCCGTTTTGTGTTCCTGACTCTATGGCTCTTTATTCCCGCGGTGGAGGGATGATATCAGGACAGCAAGAGGTTTGTAAAGGAAACGGGTTGAAATCAGTACCTTCGAATGGGGTGAATGTGGGTGAAGCTTCTAGAGATGTATCAGCATCTCTTGAACAAGGAGCGACTGAGGGGAGTCCGCTGAAGAATGAGATAAGAAGCGAGAGCCAAGTAAAGTCTCACGAGGACGCAAAACAAGGGGTTGGTGGGTCAGGTAACGAGTCTGATGAAGCCGAGTTTAGTGGTGGAGGCGGTCAAGATGAGCCGGCAATGTTGGAGGGTGCTAGCAAGGAACCGTCTACTACAAAAATTGGCTTGAAGAAGCGGAAAAGAAGTGGACAGGTAGATACCATTAACTGTGCATTCTTGATCCTTGAGTCTATTACTATGCTTTATTTATTTCTTATCCACACTTCTAATGTTGTATTTCAGGATACCGAGCTTGATCAAATTAAAGAAGCCGCACAACCTGGTGATTCTGCAAAGGACAAGACCGAAATTCCTCAAACGGGTGATCAAAACCCGACTTCAGCTACCAATAGGACTACGGGAAAACAGGGTAAACAGGGGCCTCAAGCATCGGATTCACCAAAAGATGAATATATTCATGTTAGAGCTAGAAGAGGCCAGGCGACAAATAGCCATAGTCTTGCTGAGAGAGTACGATTTTCAACTTGAAAGTTTTTAGTTCAATTGAATCAAAATTTTGAAGTTTGGGTTGAAAGTAATACATATTTTGGCCTCAGGTACGGAGGGAAAAGATTAGTGAAAGGATGAAGTTTCTTCAAGACCTCGTACCTGGTTGCAACAAGGTTGGTTGTTAGAAATATCACCTTAGAGGATGTTATTGAATTTAATCTTCTTCGTAACTTTACGATTTGTTATTGTAGTAGATAACAGAAAATGATTGGTTTATGCAGGTTACTGGCAAGGCAGTAATGCTGGATGAAATCATCAACTATGTACAATCGCTGCAACGGCAGGTTGAGGTATGGGAGTAATATTCTTTTAGCATGGTGATTTCTTGTTCATCAAAGTAAATGCCTCCTATATTTGAGGAAAAAATATTGAGATAGTTCTTGAATTATCAGGACCCGACCAATTTGGTCCCTAAATTAATTTTATGCCAAAATGGTCCCTCTAAGCCTCAACTATTGAAAATTGACCAAAATGATCTTTGGCTATCTAACAAAAGTTAAGGTGAACACAGATTAAGTTCAATGTTAGCTTATAGAGTTTTCATGGATTAGACTTATCTGAATCTTTGAGGAATACTTATTGTCCAATGTCCATATGTGTAACACTGTTTCTCCATTTTTTTTTTCAGTTTTTGTCGATGAAACTCTCAACAGTAAATCCCCGGTTGGATTTTAACATTGAAGGGCTCTTAGCAAAAGATGTGAGTGATATTTTCGAAAATGTGATGCGTCGTTATTTGTATGTGGCTATTCCGATCCACCAAAATATGCTCTGCATCTTATTATTCTTCTTTTTTACACACAGATCCTTCAATCAAGAGCTGGACCTTCTTCACTTGGTTATACACCAGATATGCCCATGGCTTTTCCTCCATTACATCAATCTCCACCTGGACTAATTCAAGCCGGTATTCCTGGAATGGGCGGTTCTTCTAATGTACACCGGAGAAACATTAATCCCCAGTTAACGCCGATTTCTGGAGGTTTTAAGGAGCCTAGTCAGGTAACCATGGTTCTATCCCGTTTTTATTAAACTTTCATTTTGTTTGTTTCAGTGCAAGTGCCATTGATGATTCTAAAGAAGCCTCCACTTTTATCTTAAGATAAATGATCTGCCGATGTGACCTTTCTACTATTCCATGTTATGTGTTGCCTCCCATGGTTTTGAACCCTCACAACTTTTAACGCCAACGGATTTCCCTCTTTCTATAAATATTGATCTAAACATTGTCTTAACAAATTTGGCTGCAGCTACCCAATATGTGGGAGGATGAGCTCCACAATGTTGTCCAAATGAACTATGGAACCAGCACGCCTCTTCCTAGCCAAGAGGTAAACGGTATGTATGATTCTTGATCTCTCAAACAAGTGACTCCCATAGTATATCGAACTAACCACAAAGTTCCTCTATTGCATTTGCAGAGTCCTCGACACCAGGCCAAATGAAAGTTGAGCTTTAGTGATTTTGTTTAGTTTCTCCCCCACAAAGCATTCACAGCGGCTCCTCCTATGTGCCCATGCAATCAGTTCAGGTAATCATTTTTAGCCATATCATGCAGTAGGAGGCTTCACTAAAAGATCTGAAACATCCTTTTGAGGATAGAGCTGCTCGTTAAATAATAGCAACGCCCAGAGAGTCCAAGAATGTATAGATTGATACTCTTCTAATCGAAATGACGTATAGGTTTAAAGAGAGAAGCTCACATCTCATACCAATGTGAGCTATTTATGTATAACTTGCAAGAACATAGCAACCGAGAAGTTGAGAAGAACCCTATATGAGCTGCATGTGTTGAATATGAGCTGTTTGTGTATAACTTGCAAGAACATATCAATGAGAAGTTGAAACAAACCCTATATGGTGATGTTATTGTCCATTGGAAAAAAAGCTGCATGTGTTTGAAACAAATGGTAGCGTTTGGATTATAATTTTTGTTCGAAAATGATAATCAAGAATCAGAATGGGAACTATATTCCCAATTTTGAGATATTGGAGTGTGTGTTATTATTTGGTGTAGGACCAAATCAACAGTGTTTTTTAAAAATCTTCTGGCAGGAAAGAGACAAGACCAACATGGTTGTTGGGGAGATAATGAATATGGGTTTCTTATCCTTTGTTGTCTGGTTTTAATTTATTAAGATTCTTGTTGAGTATCTTATGAATTTATGTGTTTGTAACAAGAAAGATCTGTGTCCAAGATTTCTGAAATCTTGATTTCTGAGAAATGATGTCGTAGAGGTTACGACTAAAGGAACAAAATGTTTGATTCTTGATCTTTCTTTCACATAGAAACAGGTTGGCAACAGTCTGTTGCAGTTCAAGTTGCAAAAACTCAGATCCATTCCAATCTCAGTCAAGATCAAAATTCAATTCCAGTACCAAATTTTATTTCAGCATTTAAGTCAAATTAATGTTATAAAATGACGAGAGAAAAAAAAATGACTGAGACTGAGCTAAGATCGTGTGGGCGCGAAAGAATTTGTCTAGATCCAATTCTTGTGCTGTGATTGATTTTTGGCCATTAATAAGTTGGCTGAGGTTCCTCGTTATCTAAAATGATTTCGAATTATGATTTATCAAAGTGTACAATATGAAAGTGGTATGATTAACATACTTGCATTTTTTGGCCCGACTCACTGGGCCATTTGCCAACTCTAAACACGAGGTTATTCCAACTTAACTCAGAATATAGTTCCACGAAATGGAACTACATTGAAATGGATCTGGGTGCACCAGAATAGACCCATTTTACAAATGGGCATTCAATCCAATATCCAGAAAAACCCAACTAAACTATATCAAATGCTCCATTATGTTTCGTGAAAGCCTCTTTTCCCGCCAAATTATTGTATCTTGAAAACCATGCACTAGTTCTCTAAGGCTCTAACCGTTACTAGTTCCATGTTCAAGAAAAGAAGAAGCTCCATTTCCATGGATCAAAATAGCTTCGTGGGTCCAGAAATTTTCTCATCAAACCATCTTTATCAATGCATATAGAGAACTAGGTGCAATGAATGCAAAGTGTTCGATCATATGCCTCAATGAAAACTCTTTTCTTGAAACACCAAATCCCAATTACAAAGACAGTGTTGTCGATTTAAGATTGTTGTTCATTATTGCATGAAAGACTTTCTTTCTTCGTTTATCGGTTTTCTTGATCACAAGAACGAGAATGTACTTTCAGTCAAGATCCTATCATATCAGATATGCAAGAATGTTTGCGAATACAAGTCATTTCAAGCTACATTTGTGACAAAAGAATCATAATAAATAAAGGTATAGAAACGCGTACACGAACTTCCATTCAAAAATCCATTGATGACTTGATTATGGACTCCCCTTGATCGCGATGTTGATTCTGTGACAGGTCAGAGAAAAAAAGGCTGATTACACGAAAACTTCAAATCGAAGAAGAGCTGTTATGAAGAGTTAGTACCTGAATCTGAGAGCAGATCTCAATGACTTCAGCTGAAGGTGCCCAATCACCAAAGTTCCTCTCAATAAACTGGTAAGCAATGCCACTCTTTCCACTTCCTACTATGAAAAGTCCTCCTTTGATTTCACCTTCTCCTTTGAAGTTCTGCTCGAGCCCCATAGCTTTTGCGCGCTTGTAATTTGCAATAGCTCGAGGGTTTAGGATAAATCCCGATAGGAACTTGTCCTTGAGTAGCTTCCCACCTCCTAGAGCTCTGAAGAACTCCATTCGTTGATCGAAGATCACAACGCCTCCCCAGTACCTTGGCCAAAAGTCTTTTATCTGATACATCAGCATAACATGTTAAACAAAAGTTTGGTTGATTGAATTTGAAACTTGGTAGAGCACAAATGTCGAAAAGTGTTTGCTAATAATACCTCTGACTCTATGTACTGGTGAAGAACTGCATAGAGTTTAATTCCCATTGCATCGAATAAGGGTTTTTTCGCGTACAGCTGATGAGCTTCAGCTCTGCACATTATGCACCTGTTGTCCCATGTCAGTCAAGATCTCACATTAGATCGGATTCATCATTAGCACTCTTTCGTAACCATAAGACTAGAGCTGACAATTTGAGTTTAAGCATGTTTGAGCTCAGTATATTTGTAATCGTGTTATGTTTGTGGTGATCCCTATAGCACATATTTAACCTCTGACACGACGCGTCAACACAAGTTGTAAGACAAGGTGCAAAGTATAGGAATTTACCCAGGACGCCGGATGCATAGGAGAATAGCTGGTTTGTTGCGCCATAGATCCGAGGCTTTCATTGGAGGCGTCTTGGTCGTCACCAACTGTTCCATTCCAATCTTGTACTCTGGAGTGAGTTTCTGAACTGATATGTTTTCAATAGCAGAATATGGAGCAACAGTCTCCACTATGGAAGGAGGTTGTATGCAACCACACAATCTCGGCTCAGCAGCCTCTGCAGCAACAATTCCCTTAAAGACGTACCCTTCTATGATCTTGAGATCGGACATTGATTGCTCCAACGATCTCTCACCCATCACAAAACCTCGTGGCATGCTCGACATCTTTCTTGAGTTCACAGACATTGTGCTGGTGTAAATGCTGTTGTTTCTTGATACCAACCTGCTTCTATTCCTTGCAGGGACAGGTTTGGGAAAAGGAGCTGCACAAGCTGTGGTCCTGTCCATGAATCGCGCTATGTGACCTCTCTTCATAGCGAACAGCGAAGCAAGATCTCCACTGCTCAAGTTCAGAAGCTCGGGCAGGGACTTCCCCGAGGCCTCTAGCCGGTCTCCATATTGCATCAGAGCTCGATCGTGAAGGTATGATCTGATCTCCAATGCATCCTAAGTAGCAAAAAAACAGTTAGTTCTAAAATTGAACGTCGAATTCTTGAAAAAGAATGGTGATAATTTGATGACAAACCTTCTGCTGTTGTGTCATGTTTATTGATGCCATGTCATCTGAATTCATGATCTTCAAGGTGGGTACATCTTCCCAACCTTCATCTATCAGTGTTTGAAGCAATTCCCTGAGAGCTCCATTGCCAATGAAATCATCCATGGAAAAGGAAGCCATTTTCTTGCAATGGCCTGAACTTTAGAGCTCTACTGTCCTATAAAAGAACCTAATTACAGTAAAATATTAACCTAATACAGTCATTAGCAAGATTAGCCGCCCTAAACTGTGCGGCTGATACATCTGTATAAGTATCTTTATAACGGAACCTAAAACACAATTGCTAAAAACAAGCACTTGAGATCCATGAAGTTGCAGGAAACGGTCAAAAGATACCGATAAAGACAAAGATAGGGAAAAGATTTGGGTGCAAGAAATGACTACATTGTGGGACAAATGTGCTAATTACAAGAACAGAGTTTAAAAAAGGATTGATGTGTCCGGCCAAATACATTATTTGCTAAACCGCATAACTTGACAAGAATACAGGACAAAATTGACTATATATGTTCTTGCTGAGTTGACATATGAGTGAATTTCAAGCATAAGTAGTTTCAAAGGTAAAACGGACGGCTCAGTTTCCATTGTGTTTGAACTTGTGAGAGTTTCCATTGTGTTTGAACTTGTGAGAAAAACTCTCGAATTTGATCCCACCAAATACACTCATAAGGATTAGAGAGGAGTGAAGAGCCTAACTGTGACTAGGTGTATGTCCGTAAATAACGTGTGAACGAGAAGGGTGAGGAGCCTAACTGTGACTTAACTCGGAGCAAAAGTAGTCTTAAACCGCAAAACAATGGAAAGAACGCTAACATTTCTTAGGTTTATGTAATCATCTAAATATCAAAGTCTGCTTCAAGAATAAAAATGGTACAAAATTTTCAAACCATATCATAAATTTTGTTTACGTGACCAAGAAGTAACAATAACAATCTCTCTCTATTTCCTAGTGGGCATAGTTTTAGTAATCAACCAATACCCAAATTGTGTCTATAAGTTTCAAGTTTGTTTAATCACTCCAAGGATCAGTCTCTGTTCTGACTTCAGATGGCTCAACCACCTCTGTCTCAGCTTCAACAGCGGTGGTGGTGGTGGTGGTCGTGTCAGATTCTGTGGTGGTAGCCGCATTATTCTCCTCTGCAGCATCTTCCCCATCACTTTCCACTCTTCCCCATCTTCCTCCCAGAGCCATTTCCATCATCTCGTATATCCTGTTCCCCAACTCAGTCGGAGTCTCGGGCTGTACAATAAAAACAAGGTAAGCATAACTGACACCCATCCGAACATAAAACTGAAGAGCAAAATGTCATTTCACATGTCCATAATTCTCATTAAACAACACTTTTTACCAGTCCAAGGACTAAAACTTGCATTTTTGAGTAGTTTAGAGAGTGCAAAAAAAAATTTAAATAATACTAACAAAAATAGGAAGATGGGTGGTTTGTACTTACAGTAAAGCCACTGGCTACCAACGCTGTATCGAATAATAGATCAACAGCTCTCTTGGCCTCGTCACTATCAGGTGCATTCTTGCATGCAGCCTGTAAGTGAAGCAACATAAAACAATCAATCAACCATCACTATGTCCATGACACGATATGAGACTTCTCGTTTACTTACATTTAGGTCTTTTATAATGGGATGATCTGGATTGATCTCCAGAATCTTCCTTCCCCGCATAAAGGACATATTCTGAGCATCTTCAAGAGCCTGAGCTTTCATTAATCTTCAGAACAGAAAAACACGAGGCGGTATTGAGAAAAAGGTTCACGAGCGCATGCGTTAGCATTTCAAGCACTGAGAAAGACTAATTTAACTGACCTTTCCATATTCGCAGACCATCCGAACTTTCCAGAAACGAGCACGCAAGGAGATGAGCTGAGACGTTTGGAGATTTGGACCTTCGCCACCTTTTCACCAAGCTGTTGCTTCATCCAATCGCAGAGAAGAATGTATTCTTGCCTACCCTTCACGTCTTTCTCCTCATCCTCTTCACCTGGTACAACAATTTGTGTCAGAGAAAAGAAGACGAAAAATAGAGTTAAATACCTTTGTATCCTCCAGAATATAGCTTTTATAAAATGAGTCTCTATCCTGATTTTTTTGATATTTTAGTTTACACGCTATGAATATGTAGAACTAAAACATTCAAAACTTTCCAAATTCCGGAGCTGAAAACCAATTCTTTTGGAAAATTACTTTCTTTTGCACGCTATAGTTCGAGGCGAGTTGTTCGTGCTAATGCAAAATTCACAACAAAAATGATCCGTGATGAGGAAGAAAAACAAGAATTAAAGCTAGCTAAATTAGCATGATAAGAAAGTCCGAGAAATTAAGAGAGAAATATACAAATCCTAGCATCAGAATCTGAAAAGGTTTGGAGATTTTTACGTAAAAATCTTCCTATGGTTAATAATAGAAAAATTGACGGTCCAGGATTAGAAACATGTTTCCCTAACAAATACTAATACCAAGCTCAGAAAAAAATTGTAGAATGTTGAGAACTAACCTAGATCCAAATCTTCCTTGCTTATATCAACAAACTTCTTTTCCTTGTAAGTCTGCAGGCTAGAGACTGCCATTTCATCGATAGGTTCAATCAAGTACAGTACCTAAACAATTAAACTACATTGATCAGAAACTAAAACAGCAAGGAATGTATATGTAATGAAAATCGGTCGTCAATAACTGGCGGAGAGCGTGGACCTCAATATCTTTTTGAAGCAATTTCTCCACAAATGGAGCTGTGCTGGCACTTTTCAAGCTGTCGGATGCCAAATAATATATGGCCTTCTGATTTTCTCCCATGTTGTCGACATAATCATCTAAGCTTGACAAGTCATCCCCACTTTTTGACGTGTGGAAACGTAACAGAGATGTTATGCGCTTGTGGTTTGCTTGATCTTCAATGCACCCAAGCTTAACAAACCGGCCAAAGTTCTCCCAAAACTTTTTGTAATCCTGGAATCAAATCAATCATATTCATGATGCATTCTTATTTTCTCATCTCCACTAAAACAATAATAAATAAATAAATCGATACATGATTTCCATATACCTCTTTATTTTCACTTTCTGCAATATCTTGAATCATGTCAAACGTTTTCCTGACAAGTCTCTTTCTCATTATCCGAACCTGAACGGCATAGAAACAAAAACAAGTATACCAAATATTAGATAATTCTCTAGAGTCCTTGAGGATGTATGTTTTGACTTGAAGTGAACGCTAAAGCAGTATAGGCAAGTTCAAATCTTACAATACGGCTTTCTTGCAAGATCTCTCGAGAGACGTTAAGAGGAAGGTCATCTGAGTCCACCACACCTTTCACAAAGCTCAAGTACCGAGGGAACTGCAAATATAACACACAAATTTTTCACAAGGAACTTGATACTCAATGCACATATGTATATACTCTAAAAACGAAATAATACATAGATTCAAATGTACAAGTAAATTTAAATGTCTAATACTAATTTAGGAGAGCATCAGAATTCACACCCAAAAAAAAACAAACAATCCTGTTTTGATGCAACTTTTCCATTTAAAGTCTAGTAATTAGTAATGAACTAGTGAATCTAAACATTTAAATATGTTCGGTTATGGTGGTACTTTTCTTCAAATCTATATTATCATGCCATAATTGGTCAAATGGTTTTAAGGGCAGCACTTACCAGTTCACCATCAAAATCATCAGAAATAAACACACGCTTCACATATAACCGTATGTTCTTTGTCTTGGGATTCATAATATCCTCACTTTTAAGAGGCCCCATTCCTGGGATGTACAGAACACTTCTGAACTCCACCTCACCCTGCGAAATGCTCAAAGTTAAAACTTCTGCAAATACGACGATACAAACACAATTCACAAAAAAAATAAATAAAAATACCTCAGTCGTGAAGTGAACATGAGCCAGTGGATCCAAAAACTCATTAAAAGTCTTCTTGTAGAATTCTTCATATTCCTCTTTTTTAACTTCTTTCGGAGAACGCATCTAGAATAGAAAAAAATAATTTAAATTGAGATGTAACAAGTTCAAATTTTTTTACAGAATTAAAGCACTAAACAATTGGCAGAAATCAATCTGAAAGTTGAACACATAATGCCCTAAAAGAGTTGGTAAAACTCACCCAAATTGGTTTTGTCTCATTGGCGAGCTCCCAATCCCAATATTTCTCACTCTTAGTTGTCTTCTTTTTCTTACCCTACAAATAAAAATTGACAGAGTTAAATGTGATACTGAACTAAAACAACAATGCCTACAACAAACACGCACTGTCTAATACCTCTGGCTTCGGCTCTTCACCTTCTTTTGGTTCTACGTCCTCCTCCACCTGTTCAAATCGCAATTTAGAAGCGAACAATAAATAGCTATTACTTTATTTTTTCAATGATACATCAGGCTTTTGGCATCAAGTGAAGAAAATAAAACAGCAAACCCCCTACAATACAAGTTTGTGCATAACAAGAAGATGCATCCTCACCTCTACTGTCCTCGTTTTTTCTTGCCATGTATAGATGGGGAAGGAGACAAACTGTGAATAATTCTTCACCAAACCCTGAATTCTAGACGGATCTGTAAACTCAAACTTGTCATCCGGCTGCAAGCAAGTAATAGAATGTTAGGTTTGTTATGAATTTCTTGGAGCAACAAAATCCAATAAATCATTCAACACACTGACCAAAATAAACCAAAGTAACTAAAACCAAACAAAAGGACATATTCCTTCTATTAGAGAGTTTCATTTAAACAAAAGGTATCCAAAGTAGCCAAGTAAGAGATGCAATACCCTTAAATAGAGAGTGATTTGTGTTCCACGACGTAGGATCTTTTCTGGATCAGTTTCCTCCCTAATCACATAGGAGCTGCTGTCAGCTTCAGATTCCCACACATATTGCTTATCTGACCTGGGGCTCTTTGTGGTCACAACAATCTAGCCACATATAAGGTATATATAATCAAGACCAGTTCACAACATCTGAGTCTATAACTTCAACTGAAAACACAGATCTAAGAAAATAATACATAAGTAGTTCAATGATGAACAAAATACCCTTTCAGCAACAAGGAAAGCTGAATAGAATCCAACACCAAATTGTCCGATCAAACTGTTGTCTTGTCCAAGATCTTTATTTTCCTAAAATAGAATAAGGTTTAAATAGTAAGGTTAAATGTTGTATAAAATGTAATAAGGGAAAGGGACACAATTTAGCTAACTAATGCATCAAAAAATGACATAAACCTTCAAAGCCTTCAAGAATCTTGATGTGCCACTCTGAGCAATAGTACCAAGACAGTCAACAAGCTCTTCTTTGGTCATCCCAACGCCAGTATCTCTGCAGATTAAAGTAACTCCAGTTACATTTCAGCAGTGAAATAAAACAAGATCGCGGTAAACATGTTTATCACCATACGTTATAGTGATAGTCCCATTGTCTGGATCTGGTTTGATACGTATCTCCAGGTCTCCGGCATCTCCAAGAAGAGAGGGCTCAGTCACACTTAAGAATCTCAGCTTATCTAGCGCATCACTAGCATTACTGAAACACATGAACAAACCAATCAACACACAAAACAATTACTCCAAAAAGAAGTCAACAGTAATAATTCATACAGAGACCCTGAAGAAATGTTTACACACACCTTACAACTAGTATTCAATAATGTGAGACAAAACAACAAAGATTGGGCAGAAAAAAGGAGGCCAAGTAGTAATCCATATAAGTGATAACCAAACAAGTTATCAAGTAATGCTGGCAATCCAGTGTGTGTTGTGTTCGTGTCGTGCTGAAGGTTGACAATGTGTGATAGGGTCCAACATGAGGCCAACAAGTTTAACTAAATGGGCCCGTTTGACGCAACATGATTAGCACAACACAACCTAACATGTTTTGTAAGACAAGAACAACACTTTTGGTACTACACTCCCCAACATTATTAAATATTACAAATTTAACTGACCATACTCAAAAGCTGATTTGAGTTAATTTACGACTAGAACACCTAAGTGGGAGTGTTGTGTGTCTCAACACAACTGCGTGTTTTGGGGCTCAAAACAAACGCAAGAGGATAACAAATTTAGGAGTCCAAACAGGCTTATTGGGTGTCCTACCTATTCATGTCATGTCACTTGTTGAGACCTGAATTGGCAGCTCTAGTGTCTAACATCATAAAGGAGTTGCACCTAAAGAAAATATACAAAAATATACTGACCTCACAAGCTCTCGAAGAAACACCTCCTTATGACTGTACAAACTGTGAACAATCAAATCCAGGAGACGGCTCACCTGCAACCAGTTCCATTTCCTCAATTTTCAATACCATGTAATCAAATTTGACCACTGAAAAGATTCAATGTGTTAACAATAAAACTTCCCAATTTCCCAATAACTAAAATTAACCCATTAACCACCAAAGTCGTTGAAATATCCGCCACAGCAAAACCAAAAGTAACACACACTAAACTCAAAGCAGATTCATAAAACAAAACAAAACTAAAAAAATCGAAACTTTACGAGACCCACCTCAGCCTGGAACTCGAATTTTTCTTCGGAACCCTCAGTGGCCTCCTCCTTCTCGGCCACGGCAGCCTGGCAGCGCACTGAAACTCGATCGTTCCTCTTCTCAAGCTTCCACTTGAGGCCAGAACAAGAAAACCCATTGCTCATCCCATTCCGGGGCACGAAAGCGGTCGTCAAGTTGGAGACTTTATGGGCGTTTCTCGCGGATAAACGGCGAGAAGAAGAGGGAACGGCGGCGAGAGAAGCTGCGGCCAAGCATCTGCTGAGAACAGGAGCCATGGAAGCAGAGTCTGTGAAGGTTTTGAAGGAAGTGATGGGGCTTTATCTCTTTGTGGAGTGAGAGAGAACAGAAATGGAGTGTAATTCAAGGTTATATATATAAAACCCTTGTGAAGGGTTTAATGGAAAATGAGATCGATTCTAGAAAGTACCATTTTTTTTCTTTTCTTTTTGGAGCTTTCTATGAGGATTGTAAGGTTTAGATGCTGCCATGTCAGCATCAAAGTAACAATATCCAAATTTTACAATTATAATGCTTATTTTGGAATTATAAATAAAAATTTAAGATGAAGACATGTTGAGCCAAATAGTTTAACCATTAAGTTCTTGTATTCGAGTCTTGTAATCGATGGTATGGGGTGGAGTTTGGATTAAAAGGAAAGAGTTATTTCTGTTATGCAACTTAACTGATAAAAAAAATACAAATTTAAGTATTGAATCAATCAATTTTAATTTAATGGATTTTTTATGTCTATGGGTAGGTTTGGGAGGTAAGTGATGGCAAATGAATAAGTGTTTGTTTGGGAACATTATTTACTTCTACTCATGATAGTCAATACAGTAAATAGTGTCAATCTTTTTTACGATTTTGAAAAGATTACTAATATTTTTAACATATGAACACAAGTGATGAATAATAACATGACTAAACATAATGTTATTGTCTCAATCGAGTCTCGACTATTAAAAAAAGACACGTATATGAAGTAAAACAATTGAGGGCTCACTTGATTTGCTTTCAAAGTTAGTTGAGCTACTTCACCATCTGAATGAATTTTACTGGCTGTTTTTAACATGGATTATTATTTTATTAATAATAGCCCCAATTTATTTACTATACATGTTAATAGAGGAGAAATTATGGAGAGAAAAAAAAAGGAGAACTACAATATAAAATAAAATAAAATAAAATGGCAATTGCTTTTACTTTGACAGTTTTGTCCCTCAATTATTTAACATAATTTAAATATTATGTAATAAATGTAATTGATTTTGTTTGTAATTACTTTTGAGCACTCCTTGCATTGAACTGTAACTTGCTTTTGTGAAGCATTGCGGCCCAAAAGCATCATACCCTCAACATTGACATAAATGTAAAGATAACTACCAAATAGGTCACTATTTTGTTTAGATCTTATTATTTTTGTTATTGAATTCATTTTATATTAATAAGGAAATGCAGATTGTTTAAAAGGTGACCAAAATAGATCAAATCCAATCTGACAAATCTTCGGATTTGAATCTGCACATTTTACATAAATCCGAAATTCAAACAGAACCGAACAAATCTTACCAGAATCCTTTTTCAAATGGGATTCGTATTATTTTCTTTTAATGTGAATCCGAACAAATCCTATCCGCTGCCTCTAGTCCTAGACCAATTTGAAAGTATTTGTGCTGAGAAATAGTCACAACAATGCACTTACCATATTCAGAATCTGTTTGCATGTTCAAGTCCAATACATATGAAATATTATTTGTAAAATCATCAGTCATCCTATACATATACAATGAAATAGCCAAGTTTCTGGTAAATTTTCACCAAGAAATGCAGATTGAATTCTTGATGCAGTTCTCAAAAACACAATAGTATAGTTGATGACTTGATGTGCAAGATTGTAACTTTGGCAAAGACTCTTGAATCCAGAATGGAACAGTGAGGATTTACAGATATCAAATTCAAGTTACATGGGATGCTTTATCGATCACTCGTTATTCGTGAACAAAGAAAAAAAAAACTTGTTATAGTGGTAACAAAGAAAAAAACAATAAGACACATGAACACTTTCACCAGCAAATCTTTCCAAGTTCCAACCAATTGACAAAACAAGTAATTGCATAAACAAAACTATAAGCCCTATGATCACAAGCACTGACCTTCCTCCAAAGCAGCCGGCTTCAAACAATCGACATTGGCGCAAAACCCAACAGCTCTCACCATATCCCCAAACCTACAAACAATCAAGAATATGAAAACATTTCCAAGATACCGCATTGGAATGAACTTTGGTAGTGTTCGGATTGAAAATAGGAACAAGGTTTTCATCCCAATGCCATTTTCGTGATTCACTCCAAAACAAAAATTCTAATCCAAACGCTATCTTTATATAGTTTTTACCTGTCAAAGCTGTTCCTTGCTCGTTCTGACTGATCCGTGCTGTTTCTCGCTCTGGAAGAGCGATCCACGCTCTTTCTTGATTTCTCTCTTTTGTCCGTGCTGGTTCTTGACTTCTCTCTACTGTGACTACTGTCGGTGCTTAGCCTAGATTTTTCCCTCTGGCCAGTACTAGACCTCGCCTTCTCTCTTTGATCTGTGCTCGGTCTTGACTTCTCTGTATGGTCAGCAGTAGAAAGAACCGGCTTATCTGCAATCTGCTGTTCAGATGGGTTCTCGAGACGAGGCAATTTCTCTAAAGCCGATATGAACTTCTTGAGATGTCTTAAATACTCGGGGTAAAGCTCCAAGTTACAATGGCTCCCACCCTTGACCCACAATGGCTCGTACTTTTCTTTGCATAGCTCATATAGCTGCTTGCCGTGTGAGAAATCCACAACATCATCATCTGTTCCCTGAAAATTACATTTCAACTACGTATATTACTCTTAGATTTTATGCAACTATCACTCGAAACACTTGAACTCTTGGGACTATAGGCATTGTCTAATGAACTGAGTATTGCACTTGAACTATATTACTCTTAAGGTATATGTAGCTATCACTCAAAACGCCTCAAACTCTTGGGATTGTAAGAACCAGTTCGTCCATGACAAAAATGTATCCATAGTCACGTTTCTTCGCGGGAAGTAAGATAATTACTTTCGTGTAACTCATTCCATGTTATAATTCAGAAATCATCTTAATTTTGACGAGAACTATATGTATACAAAATCAAATGTGGAGACAAGAATAATACAAGCCGGATAAGGCCAATTAACCTTAATGTGGTCCATAGACAAAGAGACAATTCATCATGCTATCCATCAAAACATGAAACATGAATGCTACAATTTTAGGACAATCGCCAGGAAAAACAACAGCCACGAAAGACGAAATTACAAAGTTTAAATAAACTCACATGAATCACGAGAACCGGACAACCAACAAGGGGAATTTTATCAATATTCTGCAGCCAAACACACAAAAACACCACACATCAACAAAACAAAACCTCAAACACACACCAACAACACATCACCTCAACTGATCATTAACCAACCTTGTAAATGTCAAACCAGAATGTTTTCTTCACAGGGTACATAACTCGAAGACCCGACAGGATTGGGCTGTGAAGAACCACAGCCCTCAATCGAGGCAATCGAATAGCAAGTTCCAGAGTTGGTCCACTCCCAACTGACTGTCCATACAATACAACATCCTCCTCCTTTACACCATATGTGTCCACAAGACACCTATAAGCTGCCTCAATGTCTGCATAAGTGTCTTGCTCACTAGGCTAATTGTCACAAACCAATCAAAATTTAAGTCAGGACTTAAAACAAACAGGTTGTGTGCATGAACTCCAACGAAAAAAAAAACATTTTTTTCAGAGAACCCAACACTCATTTACAAAAATTAATGAATTACCTTACCAGAGGACTGTCCATATCCAGAGTAATCGTATCTGGGTACCATAAAAACAAAACAATCAACACAACACAAAACAGAACACTAAAAAAAATAAGTTTTTGGAGATATACAGAGAAGGTTTATGGACAGACCCCATGAGATTGACACCCAGATGGAGGCTGAGCTCGGTGAAAATGTGGTACATCTGACCGATATCGGCGGCGTTGCCATGGGAGTAGAGCAGAGTGAGAGATGCAGATGGGTTGTTGACGTAAACAGCGACAATCTCGTTACCTTTTTTGGTGCAGAGCCTGAGTACATCGACGCCTTCTCTCTGGTGGACATCGGCGAGTCTCAGCTTGCCGGTGGACTCGTCGTCGGTGATCTTGTACGACGGAGGTTCCGGCGGAAAAAACGCGAACTTGGCCGCCATAGACGACGTCGCAGACCCCATAATCTCGATTTGGAAATCAAATATATATATTTATATAATAGGGTTGATCAGTGCAGAGTTGATGAGATGTGCATGGTAAAGTTTGGGACGATGAAACAGAGGAGGAACAGAGGTTATGGTGGGAAAATGGGAAAATGGTGGATTGATTTACGAGGGTTTATGTGTTTGTTTCTCGAGAAAATTCAGTTTGGGAAACGGAGGAGGTTTGGGTTTTGGAGAGACAGAGTCAGTGAGAGAGTGATTCTTGTCCCATCGTGTAATGAGGAGTGTTTTCAGGCGTGTATAAAGATTTGATTTTTCATTTATTTTTTATTTTTGGAAACAATTGGAGAGAATTTTTATTTATTTATATTTGAAAGCAATTGAGAACATGTCATAATTTCTTCAAAATTCACTCTACATCTAGTTTTTTTTAATGGTCTAGGACTAGTTTTCTAACTCAATTTTGCTCGGAATTTTCTTATTAGAGTGGTTTAAAAAATTGAATGTAACACGTTCTCTCATTATACGATATATATATATATATATGTAACAAACGAATACTAAGTTTCAATTTTTTATAGATAGTGTAACTCTTTTTTGAAAGAATAAAACTAGTGTAACTTATTTGAAGAGAAGGAATATTTTTTGTTAGTTATGAATATATCCTACTAAAAAGTAAAAAATATCAAGTAGAGCCTTTTTTTATAATTCCAAATTAAAATTTGATTGACTGGTTATCAAATTAGAGCGGGTAATTTAGACCCAAATATGCATGTAACCAGTCCAGTCAACTTTCGATTTGGGATCATTGTGGGAAGTTAAGGGTCAATTCGGGTCGAGTATACTCTTGCAATTTGATGTGTTTCTTTACCTAAAATTCGAACTATTTCATGATCGGGATAATATTCAACAGCTTGGACTTACCCCAGAATTTGCTAACTCTTAATATATTATTGTTTAAAAAAATTGTACACATAAAAAATTAGGGATTAAGACAAAAATATATCATATTTATCTTTTATATGTGTGTGTATATATATATACACATGTATGTTTCACGCGCACACGCTTGCAATAAAGCCATGAACAGGTGTAAGGTAGAATCAATATTTGGAAAAGAAAAATAGTGAAGTTACTTTGCTATTCCATGGCTCTTCCTTGAATCAATTGGACAAGAGAGAGAGGGTGATATTGAAAAGAAATCTTTATTTGCCACCAAAAGTGGAATAATGATGAAATTGTGGGTCTGTGGGACTAATTTATACAAGGAAAAGGGAACACCCCATGATTACACATCACTTAATTTAAAATAATTCTCAACTAATTCTATCATTAAAGCCCATCTTTTTGGATGAAATATTGACAAAAACCTAAAGAATCTAGTGTTGGTACAAAAAGTTATTATTAAATTTGTTGGGCAAATATTTGAATTTGAAAAAGCTTGTTTTGGACACCCTCACATAAATTTTGTTTATTTGTGGGTTTATGAAATTATTGTAATGATTTGGCTTTAGACTATTTTGAGTCCTTGTTGGGTCTTGAATAAAGCAAAGCTTGAGTATGGTGGATCCAAACTTGACTAAATGGTGATGACTTTATAAACATGATATATAATGATTTGTTCTCATTTATGATTTTCTAATTTCATGTACAATTAGTCTAATGTGGTAACATAATATATTTGATCTGATCCACGATTCAAGTTATGTATTCATGGTCCATTTTGTTTTATGGGGTAATTGCACATGCACCCTATTAACTTTGGCTTTAATGCACATGCATACTTATAACTATTTTGCTCAACAAATGCACCCTATAAA
>JAYMTF010000229.1:0-44028 GCA_036897485.1 Pelargonium nanum
GGGAACCGGGCAAAAAGAGACCAAAACCCCGCGAGCCAATCCGCCGCCAACAACAGCATCCCTCCACCGACCTCGAACCTGAACCAACTCATCTCCTTCTTCAGCAACGTTGGTCTCTCGACCCGAGACATGGTGGCTCTGTCGGGAGCTCACACCATCGGACAAGCTCGCTGCACCACCTTCCGGGCCCACATCTACAACGAGTCCAACATCGACAGCTCCTTCGCCAAGACCCGACAATCCAAGTGCCCTAGAGCCACCGGCTCAGGGGACGGCAATTTGGCGCCACTCGACCTCCAGACACCAACCTCGTTCGACAACAACTACTACAAGAACCTCGTCGGAAACAAAGGACTGCTACACTCCGACCAGGAGCTGTTCAATGGTGGGTCCACTGACTCTCTGGTCAGGACCTACAGCAACAGCCAGAGCACGTTCGATTCTGATTTTGTTGCTGCTATGATCAAGATGGGAGACATCAAGCCGCTCACTGGATCCAACGGTGAGATCAGGAAGAATTGCAGGAAGCGTAATTAATTAATTAATTAGAGAAATGGGTTCAATCAATATATATCCCATGAATTGCCTAAGAATAAATTTGTTTGGATTTGAAAGAGTTTTGTTTTTTATGATATGGTAACATATATAGACTATAGTGTTTTCTTTTGTTTTGTTCCTTTGATCGTATAGAGATTATGTGTAGTGTTTTGTTTTGTGGTTGAAGTTGATATAAAATTAAGTATTGTTTGTTGCAATGATGTTTTCTTGATTCTTCAACTTTTAGCACCTTTAGATCTATTTGTAATTTCTGGTGTTTTCGAAATTTATGGAGTGATAGTGATGTTTTTTTTTTACATTAAATAATTTGACCAAGCTGAATCAATTTTTTATAGTTCCTTAGTCACAACCATTCCTACAAACATATTTATGAAGTTTTGATTAAAACATGTCAACGTCAAACACAACTGAACAAGAGTCTCAATTCAACCGGTCAAAGTAAGTAGTCCGCTATTGAACATACATGTATTCATTTTTTATATAATCACTTTTATTTACATGTAGTCTCAAAGCTCGTTGCGGCAAGCTATTTAAACAATTTGAATTCTTACTGAAGTCTTGAGTTCAAAATTTTTTGGTCGACCATATGAAATTTTGGATACGAAGACAAACAACTTAATGTGCTAATTTTTGACCCCACACCCAAATAGACGCATTAACGTGAGTTATTAAAAGACTTATACAATCTATTTATTACTCATTAAGTGGGTTTAATACGTACACGATCGACATGATGAAGTAAAAAGTTGGACTAGTCGACACAAACACAATTAAACTAAATTCAGGAAGCTAAAATTTGTGTATAATTAGTTTCAAGTCGGACCTAAATTGCTACCTTATCACCGCACGTGACACGTGGTAATTGTGCATTGGTTTGTTCTCACATGACTATTATCCATTATGAACAAGTATTTGAGCCCATGGGCCTGTTAAATTTTGTCTATGGACTATGATCTGTTTTAATCCGGCCCAAGCCATAGCTGGTCACTTTCATTTTCACATACGAATGCAAGAGTATACGATGAGAATAAACAAGAATTATGTCTATTTGGACTGATAAAGAATTGGTTAATAATATTGAGGGTTAAGGTTGACCTAACACTAAAGCAGTGTCAAGCTCAAATTTGATTTTTTTTAAAATATATTTGCAAAAATGGTTTCACAATCAACATTCAACCTTGTCAGATTTAAGATAATATTTCTGGTTATGGATATAACCTTTTATAAAATGCATTATTTAACTTAAAAAAATATTTTTTTATATATAAAATTGAAGTTTCTGCCTGTTGGTCATAAAGGAAACTCAGTGGAATCTTTGATACATATATTTTTTTTTTTAACTGACAAATTAACAAACTAAGTTAGTTTTTTTTTTTTTTTTGAATATAACTAAGTTAGTTTTTAATCAACATAAAAAATGAAAAATTATATATTAATTGAAGTAAGTGAAAAGCTGTAGTTAATTCACCATTATTTTAATCTCATTGCTGACAAGATAATCTATCAAATATTTTGTCAACGTCCACAAATATGTTATGTTTTTAATATTCAAATTCAAACACTATTACCAAGAACAAGAAGTAAACCAAATATATGAAAGCTGTCTATAGATTAACTAGCAACATATACTTAATAATTATTTTCTTTTAATGTGATCTAGGTGTGTATAAACTTGAAGATTGAATCATATTCAAATTTAATTAATTATATATGAAAAATATAAGTACAATTACAACTAATTTCTGTTTTTCCAATATGTGAGGGAGACAAAAAGGTATATGCTATTGCATTTCTTGAAGAGGGAACAATAATCTTTCTCTTTGGTTTAGTGATCCAACTTTTTATGTATCTTAACATTCATGAACTTGAAAATATTAAATCACTTTTCTTATGGATTTCAATTTTCAAGAAAGCACTTGTTGCTTATACTTATATAAATAGAATATTATTAATTTAAGTAGAGAAAGGAGAGTTGTAAATGGGAGACAATAAGGGTAAGAGAGATGGATATATGCCACAAGTTGAAGCAACCATGACATGAGACCAAATTCTATCACATCTCATCTCTAATTCTATAATTTTCTCTATGGATTCTACTACATGTAGAGTAGAGTTGTGAATTGAATGAGACTGAGGATCAAATATGTTTGTCATACTATTCACATATATGGGTCACTACACCACATTTCACCACTGTAAAATTTGGAACTACTTGTGTGTATATATAATAATAATAATAATAAATAAATAAACAAGGTGGAGATGAGAGATAGCGAAGAGCATGGAATTCAGCAGATTCTATGAACCTTCCAAAAGCCAGATATAGATTCAAGAGAACTCAACAACACACACAATGCTAGTAATTCACAAAGGTTATGTAGTTATCTATATATGACAACACCCTTTAGTTAATTAGAGTTGACAATTTTTACGTGTCTCGTATGCGTATCTTGCTAAAAGTTGATTGTGTGTTATACGATCAGACATGCACGTTACATTTAGTAATCATGTTGAACGGTTGAACACGAACATGACTATTGATGAACATGATTTCATACTGGATAAGCTCAAAGTACGTACACTAATTTTATGTCGTATGTCGAGTGACGACACGAATTACCATATCCGCATCGACCATCTAACAAATAAATGATAGCAGTGTTTTTACCTATTTACACACAACAATATTCAACATTAATTTTAGCCTTTTCTTCTAAATATGAATATTCTTGTTTTTAGTCCTAGTAAAAAACACATGCACGGACCTGGATGAAAAATCATTTTCCAATAGTAATACACTATACTCATATATACTAGCATTGCCATAGTAGTACAATTGAAGAAAGGAAACAGAATAATAGAACAATATACAAATTAATATATCTCAATGTAGCAAATATTATTAGAAGAAGACAAGCAATAAAAATTCATAGAAGGTGCTAAAATTGTGATATATAATTAATGAAGCTACATACATGGGAAAGGTCAGAAACTTACATTTGATTTGTCTCCCCCAAGTTGCAAGTTGCAGCAACAACGTTTGGATTCTTGAATTCTCAGTGGCTAGCTTGGACAACACATGTGCCAACACACACTCTCTCTTTGTCATCAATTGCAGATCCATCCATTGCATTTGCACGTGCATCTATATTACACCTCTCACTTTTCAATTAATTCCCACCATGCATCACCATGTATACAATACTACCCTACACATCACCGGCCGGTCGCCGGAGCAAAAAATTATCGCCGGAGATCAACAGCTAGTCAGGGTATTCCTAGGGCAATTAAGTGATCATATATGTATGGCTAAACAATATATTTTTAATATTTAATAAAATTTTGAATATGCAACCAACTTGAAACCTAATCTCAAACGTTGGAGTGAAATGTTCATTGAAATAGTTAAAAGTTTATTAATATTTAATAGAATTACAAGGATGGCATAAAAGGCTGCTTACTACGACTCACCTTTAGCTTAGCCTCAAAAAACAGCTATATCTAAAAGAAAATAATAAACATGAACATTCATTATATGTGGTGCTAATAGAAGAAAATTAGTAACATCAAAGTAATATTGATATTCAAAAATAATTATAATGTCAACATTTTCTTCAATATTCATCTTATTCCACTTGATCATCATATCATAATAGAGAAAAATTAAATGGGATACCTAAACAATTTGTAGCAGTAAATTAACCTAAAGAAAATTTAACCAAAATAGGAAACATTGTCATTTGAAATGGAGCTATAGTCTGGGGTGCTGGTTATTGGCTGGTTGGTGTACAAGGAAGAAGATGAAGATGAAGTGGGAGGAACAGAAGGAGGTGGCGGCAGCGGCGGCGGTGGTGGTGGGACAGGCGGTGGCGCCGCCACGGAGACAGATGCTCCGGTAGAGAGCAAGGCCACATGGTGGTGGTGGTGATGATGAAGAAGTGAAGAAGTTGCAGCAGCAGCTGGTACTATAATATTAGCTTCTCTATACTTGTATTTGAGTATCTCACCCCTCACTACATTGAGCTCAGCTTGTAAAGACTGAACCTGTTGTTGCAGAGCTGAAATTGCACCCATGCACCCATAAACTGGGTCTCTCAGCCGAACATTAGCCTCATACACCAGACTGTTCGCCGCGTCCGCCCTCTGCGTCTCCGGCACCTCCTGAAACGTATACATATACATATATAATATCAATCAAGAAACGGCCATGTACTAATTCAAGATTCAAGAACAAGATCTCAATAGAGCTTCTTGGAGCGTTACCATCTCAATAATATCTCAATATCATGCATTTATAAGTAATGTCATGAGGGTCAAGAAACCGTAACTGAATCAAGATTCAAGAATCTTGGAGAGTTTCGTGTGAACAATCAAGAAACCATGAACTAATTCAAGATCTCAATTGAGCTTGGAGTGTTACTGTTATCATTCATATTAAGGAGTGTGAGTCAAGAAACCTTAACTAAATCAAGATTCAAGAACAATATGAATCTTGGAGAGTTCATGTGAACAATCAAGAAACCATGAACTGATTCAAGATTCAAGAACAATAAACTTGGGAAATTAATGTGAACAATCAAGAAACCATGAGCTAATTCAAGATTCAAGAACAAGATCAATAGAGCTTGGAGTGTTACCATCTTAAGTATTGCGAGTCAAGAAACCTTAACTAAATCAAGATTCAAGAACAAGAATATTGGAGAGTTCATGTGAACAAATCAAGAAAACCAAGAATTGACAATTCATCAAGATTATTGATCAAGAGCAAGAACACTTAGGGTTGAGAAGTTATTATTTATATGTTTACCATTAGCATCTTGGAGACGTTGCTGGCGCCGAAGACCTTGTGAACGGAGGCGAATTTCTGAGGCTCGTGAGGGGAGAAGTAAGGAGAAAATGGACATTCTTGAGCACACCGTCGTCGGAGAAGTTTACAGGCGGCGCAAGGTGTGATGGTGTTTAGGGTTCCGGGAGGACCCAACATGTGTCTTCTTCCCATATTTTGAGACTGAGAGGATGCATCTATTTCCCTCTTTATCTTCTTCCCTATCTCCTCAAATCTCTCCCTAATCAATCAATAAAAATTTAATAAAATTCCAAAATATAAAGATGAGCAGTCATGATCAAGATCAAGATCAAGATCATGATCAACAGTACTATTTATCACTAGTTAGCTATAGTATCATAAAATTTTGGACATATATGTGACAATGATGATGAAGATGGAAGAAAAAAAAAAGAGAGTGATCGATTAATTAATTATAGAGCTACTTTTGTTACCTTTCTCTGGACATTCAGGCATGCTCTCAAGTAATGGAGGTATGTGCAGAAAGAGAGAGAATTAATTCTAAAGAAGAAGGAAGAAGAAGAAGAAAATAAAAAGAGTGCTTAAAAGGCAAGGCAAGGGAAGGTGGTCCAAATATAATAATGAAAATGTGTTAGTATATGCTTGTTGTTTATATATAAAAGAAATAGACAGAAAAGATATATGATGAGAAAAAGACTGAAATGAGTATCAAGAATAAGGTAACTTTGTTTGTATTGTTGATTTTAATTGTTATATATTAATTGCTATGCTATGATCGATCTTTGGCGATATATGTACGTACGAGGATTTGAAAATGTTGGTTTCAAGAAGTAAATAGATAGTTTTTGCAGAGAGAAAAGAGAGAGACTTGTGTTGTGTTCTATAAATGAATGGAATGATGATGATGATGGCATTGGCATTGCCAGCTGCTATTGCAGCTCTGTGTTGAGTACTGAGTACTGAATACTATTGAATGCTCTCTCTTGCTCACGTGTGACTCCTTAAATGTGTTGACTTGTTGAACCAAACTCCAACTACATATATACGCTTATTTGGTTAGGCAAAGACTTCAACTATGTGAGTGTGGCTTCCAACATTATTTTACAAGAAATCAACATAGAGTTATTTGATCATCACTGTCAGGTTGGATAGGAGACGGACTTAAATCGAGAGGCAAGATGAACGAGTCATTAGATCCAAACAGAACCATCTTTGGTAATATATTAGACTTTAATCCAACTCAAATAATATAGGTGGAGGACTACGCTAGTATTTTTCGAGTGGTGACTGACTTTGTATACTTTCCATTTAGTCTTCCTTAACACTCCTCTTAGTGCAAGCTGCATAAGTGAACTTAAGTATTGGTTGGCATGACAAATGGGTCATTAATTAGACTCAAACAAAATCAGGTTTAATATCATGTTAACCAAAAAGCTAAAACTTATAGGTGTATGATTCAACTAATATTTCAAGTAGTGACTATTCGATATAATAAGCTTCCTTAATACTCCCTCACTCCACTCATGTATAAGTTGGATAAAATCAGGATGAATTAATGTACATGAATAATGAATTTAAATCGATAATATTACTTAACGGACATGAATAAGTGTGACAATTTGACCGTCTGGCACATTTTGATAGTTAGTGTACATTTAACTTTGTGCACTTCTTATCTAAAAAAAACTTTGTGCACTTAGACGCTACCAATACTTTTAGCCATTTACTTACCAAAACACCACTCATATATTGTTTTTGTTTTCATTTTCATGGCATGTGGATGTGGGTGTGGCATCTTTTTCTGAGCTCTGACTCTTACTGTGAATGAATGATCATAGTGAATGACTTTGTAGATTCTACAGCAAGCTACAGTATTTAGTTTTAATTAATTATCATATATTATAAGATGTACTTTGCAAGTCCGGCCATGTTAGTTTCTCGTCTATATCAGTTGAAAATTGAAATTGACCCATCTATATAATATATATATTAGTGTATATATATGGGATCTAGTTCCCAAACTTTCACATTAATTAATTAATTATAATTTATACCAGCTATTATATATCATCACCGTGTACATGCCGCAACCCTACACTCCTAACTCCTACCTCATCTCTTAATTTCCAAGATGAAGATAATATTTAAGTGCACAAACAAGTGCCCACATTAATGTTCTCAAATATGTTTCAATTTTTAGTGATATTGTTTTTAATGTTAAGCTAAATATTTTTTCATACATTATTAAAATGTTTAGTTAAACATTACACTATGTTAGTAAACAATTTAAGTATGTACTTATTTGTGCGATTGTGTTTAAGCATTTAAGAATTTCTTATAAACACTTTGTGGAACATTTAGATGACATTATGATCAAAAGCTTTCAGAAATTAATAATTAAATTATGATATATGAACTGAAATATAATATGTATGTATATGTGCAGAAAAAGATTGGATACCCTTCAAGATAAGTTTATATTCTCTGTAAACAAGAAGCTGATAAATCAATATATTAGAGAGATTGCTACATATACACATGTGTTTATAACTTAGACATCTCACCCACTTAATCATTTTTTACATAAATAAGGAAAGCATTGTAACCCAAGAATGGTTCTAGTTAAGTTGTTTTGATTTGGAGATTCCAAAATATATATTTATCATTATCATTGTAACACATTTTATCACAATTCCATATGATCAATTATAATTGTTGAATGAATATTATTTTGTAGCACATATGTATTGCTTGTATCTATTTACATATGTTGGAATCAATCATCTAATATATATATAATATTAGATCTTGTTCATTCTAATTGCTAATTAAGCTTGTGAATCTTATCACTTTCAAATTAAATAAATAAATTCTTCTTCTAGCTCCTCAACCTCAATTTGAGTGTAATGTTTTTTTTTTTTTTTTGTTTATAACCAAGAACTGTCCTTCATGAATTGCCAATACATGCCTCCATAAGAAGTTGACTAAAATTTTATGAATTACAACATAGGGTCACTTATATTTTTTTCTCTTGAAAAGTAAAAACATCATGAGACACTCATTTTGAAAGAAAGTGACCATTTAAATATATCCCTCAGTTATCTCTTGTTCTCTCCTAAGTTAAAGTCACAAATGAACCAACTATAATTTTAAACTCCAACTATCAATTTAACATTTTAGTTAAATAGTAGTTAGTAAAGCCTAATTTCATTGCAAGACAGCCATAAATAGGAATAAGAAAGGTTTATGGGTTGAGTTGGGTGAGATATTGTTGAGGATGTGTGTACTATTGTATTACATATCAGAATCAAAGTGGGTGGTGAAAATGAAAGAGAAAGAGAAATAGAGAAGCTTATACATAAATGAAATATACACCATGGTACCTAAGTTATTTAGGTTGTGGAACACTTCAGTATGTGGAACAAAAACGAGTACCCCAAATGCTAGGGTTTTGAAGTTTGGAATGTTTACGTTTATTCGGAACGTGAAATATTATATAATAAAATAGTTTCTCATGTACATAATTCTCAACATAAAACATTTAGCTATAGCATAATTAATTGAATAATTCTCATCAATCTGAAACACATTAGTTGCAACATGTTGAGTGATTTTGTTGAAGAAAAAAAAGTTAGCTTTCTTTGTAATGTTTTCTTACGACGGGAATGAAAATTTCACTGTTTGGAACGGACGGTGCTCTACGTTCCGAAACGAAGATCGTCAGCAGAATAGCGATATGGTCATTGCTTATTGGGGGTAGTAGTAGTAGGAGTAGGAGTAGGTATATAATTATAGGGTTTTGATAGAATATTTGCTTAGATTGTAAGGCAAATAGGAGTAGTGAGAGAGAGGGCAATTCTTGTTTGACCCGTAAAAAAAGGCAAACAAAACGCCCCGTTGTTCTCTCATCTCCAACCTTACTTTTCCCATATCATATGCTCTCTCTTCACTCTCTTTTTATTTCACTTCACTTAATTGCACCCACTTCAAGAACCCATCTTCTCTTCCCTTAATTCCCCTATTGTTTTTTTACTTTTATTTTCTCTGTTCAAGATTCCAGAATTAATATTTTAAGAAGTTTAGTTTCAGCTATATAATTTGACCAATTAATAGTATCCATTTCATGCATATATACATAATAATTACCATATTTACCAAAACAAACATTCGATTCAAAGCTTCTGGTTATAAAGGTCAATATGAACCTATATATGCTGATGTATTTGTTTTCCACTCTTTTTATATATGTTTGTGGACTCAAAACTGTTTAGATTAGGAAAGGTTTTGGGCAATTGTTTTTGGTATCACTTGGACTCCAATTTTTGTGGTTGTGTTGGTTTGAAAAGTTGGTGTAGTAATAATTGTATATACTAGTAGACGTGTCACTGCCTAATTTTTTTTTTATAAGCAACGGGACAAGCATAACTATACGGCTTGTGTTTCTCACCTCCTAGTGGGAGCGTCACTCTATTAGTTGTTAGTAATCTCCTTAAACCCATAAATCTCACCCCATACCGTCGCCAAAGAGGCTCGAACCTGAGATCTCAAAGAAAATTCAAATCGCATCAACCGCTTGACCCCAACATGCCTAATTGCATTCTTATTATTTGGTTCAATTTTTTTTTCATTATCGATTATAAGAACAACAAATGGACGATGTTTTTCAATAATTAAATAAGTAGATCCACTAAAATTAAATAGAATTAGGTTCAGACGGGAGCTCTACGTACACAAATTCATGAATACAAATTTTAATTCGTGATGTGACGAGCTCTCATAAATTGTGCATCAACTCATTGGTTGAGATTCTTTTATCTCATATAAGTATATGTGCTAACAAATTCAACATTTACAAAATAATTTATTATAAAATATTTTTTTTTTTTGACCAAGAAAGATACGAATTTTTATTAAGCGAAACCGCCTAACATGAATACAAAACTAGATAACCGATGAAAGCAAAAAGAGCAACCTAACCAAGAACTAGTAGAAAATAAAATATGCGTGAAAACAAAACTAGAAACAAAACCATAACTCCCAAAAAGTCTTCCAAGACCGCCCAAAACTTCAAGAACCATATTCGATAAGAAGATCAAATCAGGGGCACCGGTATGCACCTCCCCCCCGATCTGCAGAGCCGCCTTCCCTCCACCACCGCACCTAACTTGAACCGGGTAACCTTTCCAACCAAAGCACCGTGGCCCGGTTCCGCCACCAATGCCCCGTCCTTCCTTCCTCACGGATTTTGGCGATCCTGGGACCCCAGGTTCGCCTCTAGCCCATTTTTTGATTGTACCAACTCACTAATACCTTCTGACTCGAGATCATGTGTGGCTAAGCCCCGTTTTCTTTTAAAAACTGTAACCACCTTCTGTCCAGTTTCTTGCACTTCCTGAGGAACTGGTACCGCAGAATCTACTACCTCTTCCTCCGGAACTTCTCATTTTTGGTCCAAATCAGATCTGATCCATTGAGCTCATATATTCGAACGTCTACCTTTCGGTGCCACTAACAATGGACCGAAGGGCCTCTCCACTTCCCGGATCTTTGATAAGCCTCAAACGTTCGCACTCCTTTTTCATATGCCCCAGACGTCCACAGAAATAGGAGAACATTGGCACCTTCTCATACTGAAACAAAACGATATGGCTACCTGAATCGTCTAGGTCCATCCTAGCCTTTCTTCTCAGCGGTCCCCTAACATCGAAGCGGACTCGAATTCTTGCAAATGAGCCCCATCCCCCTTTAAAATTCAGTGGATCTGTTTCCACAAATTCTCCGATTACATTTTTCAGATCTGAACAAACTCGTTCGGATACGTAATTCATTGGTATCCCTCTCACCTGGATCCACATATCAAGCGAGTTCAGATCCCTACAGTAGGGGTTATCACCTGTGCCCATTCTTTCCAAAAGCAAAACTTTACCATTATACATCCATGGCCCTTGCGATTCCACTTTTACTGCGTCTTCTTCCTCATAAAATTGGAATAGATACCGCATCTTCTTAGTAGGACTCGGAGAGGGATCAAAAAGCTCCTTCATTGTCACTCCTTTTTTTGGCCTCCATAGCCAAGCTAACATTTGTTGCATATTGAGAAAGTTAGCAGGGGCTTCTGTTAAAAATCTCCCTACGAAACTTATTATCATGCTTCCTCCACCCGTCTCATGTGCTGCCTTCTTATTGTATTTTAGCACAGCCAACTCATCTTCCATATTCAGAGCACGAACACTCCTCCTCGTCAGTCCCTCCAACGCTGCCGCCGCCGCCCTGCCCGAACCCGACCAGTCCACCCCCCTTTCTTTCTGCCGATTTTCTTCTCCCGTCCTACTCCCACTACCCGAACCGCCGAAGCCACCTGTGAGCCTTCCGACCAGACCAACTCCTCCCTCTCCCCCTGCCTTCACCGACAGTCCCCTACCTCCCCCACCGCTCCCACTCCCTCCGTTTCCACCTCCTCCCCTCAGACCCTCTCCCTCACTCCCCAAGGCCTCCGAATTCTCCATAGCACTCATTCCGAAAGCAAAACAGAAAATCAAAAGCCACACCCTCCTTTCTCTTCTGAAATAATAGCGTGTAGCCATGGCTGCTCACCCAATGGTTTTAAAGGCCACCTTGCTCCCTCCCGAAACCCTAGCCGCCGCCACCCTAAACCTCTCCCAAACCCTAGTTTGGACTCCCACTTAGAGAGAAAACCGCGCACAAATATTTATCTAGTTTATGAGCTAAAATTTATATTTTGAATAAATTAAAATGTAAAAACAGTAATAACCCATATTATAAAATAATATTAATAATTCATATATAATTAATTTTTAAAAGTTTCGTGAAAAATCATTTAAAAAATATTACTTAAATAAGCAAAACAGAGGCCCACATAAAAGTCTCATTGTTCAAAATAGTTTGACTATGAAACAGAGGCCCACATAAAGGCCCAAACACGCCATAGACAATGGTTGGGCTCAAGTTCAACCATAGGCTCATTGTTCAGAAAATGAGATATTGCTCCATTTCTAATGCTAGCTATCCCCAATGTTGCACATCCATTACTGCAAAAACAAGAGTTCTTCCAATCTTTGGTTGGAAAATTAGAGACATAATCATGCTTCTCTCCAAACTTGTTTGCAAAATATGTGTATGAAAATATAGAATCTTAGGAATATGTTTTTTTTATCTAAGCCAAACCTAAAAAAACGACATGTTAATTTTTTAGTTTGCCTGTTAAGCATAAGTCCTCGTCAAAATCATTTTCTCTACTGATGAGATTCAATTTGAGTCACAAATTATCCTATTATCCTACTATATTTATTAAGTTGTAAAAGTATTTTGTCTCTATTTGTCACATGATACTATATTATTGACTCATAAATTTTGAAGAAATAGAAGTATCATTGAGGATCAAGAGACCTCTTCTGAGCTTAGTGTAACTCAAAACTTATTGGATTAAAATCCAAGGGCTCATACATGAGGTGACACTCACATTGAAGGTGCTCTTAGGATAAATCTGACACATCATTAAATTTCAATTATATTCACTCCAATAGTGAAGTGTCATTAACTTATTGTAAGTTTAGTGTAACTCAAAACTTATTGGATTAAAATCCTTGATCTCAAATAGAACTCTAACCACTAAATTTGTTTACTTTATTTTTGAATTATTTAGTATGTAAATAACTTAAAATTTGAAGAAAAAATGACATTAATTTTTCGGCCCAATTTTGTAGCATACTTATTGTTTTGTCAACAAAATGAAAAGATGACGCTCCTGTGTGTTTAGTTTTGACACATGGCCAACAATGTGTTACGAGATGTAAATTTAAACTCCAAGCCATAATTATATAGAAAGCAACTATACTATGTAAAGTCCTGCATTTCTCATATAATAAAACGTCATATGATTGCCAATTAATTTGAAAAACGACATGGTTGTGTAATGAATGATCAAAATAATTCACAGCTAACCGGTGAATGTGATAAATATAGGCGAAACCTCGGTTATATGGACAAAAAAAACGTGTAAAGTCTCTACATTCGATCGATCTATGTCCTAATTATATACCACACGAATAAGCTTGAACTTAATTAGATCACAATACTAGATGCAATATAAATCGAACATGTATATATAGAACTGACCAAATTAAGTACCATCCTACACTAAATTAAATTAACTGAGAACCTACCTCTCATATGAAAATAATTCAATTTACTTGAAACATTATTAACTCATCAAATTCTATACCTACCTAACTAACTAAGCACGACCACGATGACCCGACGAGTGATGACCAACAAGAGACATCAACGCCGTCTTCACCACACTGGCCACCGGAAAACACCCATTGAACCGCTTCCAGCCACCTCTTCGCCGGCGAACACCACCACCGCAACAAATTAACGTAGACGTTGGTGACCCATAATCGTCCTCGTACCGCACGTGCGTTCTCAAAGATTTGGACTTCGGATACGCACTGCTAAAGTACGACGTCGGCGAGGAACACGACCACGTCGACGACGAAGACGACGACGACCACGGCGAGGCGGAGGAGACGGAGGACGGCGACACGTGGGTCCGTTTCTTGCGGGTCGGGAACAAGATTGCGCCGAACAAGATGGTGGGCAGTTTTTGGGTTGTTCTTGACGGTTTAGAATCCGAGCGGTGGTTTTGGTACGACGGAGGCGGCGTGAGGGGCGGCGTTAGTGACGTGGCGTTGCCGGAGAGAGTGTGTTTGGGAGTGCCTGGCTGTGACTCCCAGAGAAACGGGACGGCTCCGGCGGAGGAGCCGCCGTAGTAGAAGAGGAGTGAGCGGTCTCTGCATGACGAGTCGGCTCTGGAGCTGTCCTTAGAGAGCAACCTGGAGAAGAACTTGTTGTCTTGCTTGATCTGAAGGAACTCATGGTCGTGTGTGTGGTGGTCTTGGTCGTGTTCGTGGCAGCTCACCATTTTTGTGAGCTCGAGAGATGCTTCTTGTGGCTCTGTGCAGTGTAAATGGGTTCTTGACTTGACTGAGCTCTGTGCGGTAGAGATCTGAATGGTTCAAGATCCGAAAATGAAGGTGGTGATGAAACAAGATCGAGCAACGGAATAGAATATTTCTTGGCAAGTATCAAGTGGGTGTTTTGAAATTTCTTGGACTTTGTCTTGGTTGCTCTCTCTGTGTGGTGTGCTCTAAATTCTAATACTAATAGGGATTAATATTTGTTACGTACTGGTAATGATTATTTATTTTGGTGAGGTGCCAAAAATAATAAATAGATGAGTAATTAAGAATTTAATGGAAGTGAATGTTAGCTAGCTAGACGATGGGTTCATGGTGAAATAAATAGATACAACAAGAATGAATAAATGAGGCCTAAGCACATTAATTATTGCTATTTATAGGTTTGTCTCCTTAAGGTAATTATGGTATCAATAAACACTTGGTACTGGTAGACACTGGTCATAAGTCATTAGAATTCAAGTTCTTTTATATACATAATCTGAAATAAAAATAAGAGTTTATATGTAGTTCTCTTAGGATTAATTGAATTCATAAATCAAACTTGCTACAAGAATAATTTGATATTTTATGAATTCAATTTTTATAGTTTTCTATTTTTAGGTGTTTACAATTTAAGTCCAAAGGGTTGGAATTATGTTTTCTATTATAATAAATGCTTCTATCATATTAGGATGAGTGCGTGCTAATCCATGAGGCAGTATATCCTCTATAATTTAACCGCGTATCAACCACTAATTGCTTACCTATGAATTTTTGTCTAATACTTTAATACTCTAATAGAACTTAGATGTTGAATACACCAAACACTAGATTCGATTCACCTTTAGTTAGGTCTCGGTGATAATAGTATCAAAATGCACGTATTATTACCTTATTTTGATTGTATTTAATTTAATTTTGACCGCTACAATATTTCCGAGATGTAATTGTTGAGAGGGAGATTGATATGTTAGTATATTTGGAAGTGTATGTAATGATTTCGATAGCTAAAAAAAGAAAGGGAATTGACAAATGGAGAGTTTGGTTAAAAGTGAGAGTTGCATTGCATGGGTGCAATAAATGAGGAGTTAAAGGCATTGTTGGCCCATCAAAAGCTCTTCAACTTTAACTTGATTTACATAAAACTAGTAGGTTATGTCATAGACATGGAAATGTGGATCTAACATGGTGATTGTTATGCAACGGAAGGCCATTACATCCTTTGGTGTTTGGTTCATATTAGTAATTGCAACATTCTTAAAGCCACAGGAATATAAATAGATCTCACAAGTTTGTTTTTTCTTCCAACTATATTTTGAATTTAATCATGCTAACAATTCAAGCGCATTTATGCTTTTCAAATTTTTAGAAAGTTTATATAGGCGAAGTGACAAGAATCATGCAAAGACTTTTAATATGTTTCAATTTTTTTTTATAAGCAAGCGGTACCTTTTATATTAAGACTCGAAAGTCAAAATAAAAGTACAAGGAAATTCTCATCCCGAACCCAAGCATGGGACGGGATCGAGAAACCAACATGAAAAAAACGATGAGAAGTAATCATCCAAGCATGGAACTAAAGAGAAAGAGTAACTATTGATCCGAATAAGAGTGACTTCCACACTTGGGGCAACATGGCGGATTTGACCCCAAAGTGAGACCCGCTCTGAAACCGATGAAGAAGCATATACATTAACTAACAAGCAGTTGCAACCAAAAATACTCCAACGACCCATTAATGCCACGAAACATGGGTCAATGATTGAAGACGAGAGCGAAAACAACGTAGTGTCCCAAAGAGAAACAATGTCACATGAACGACCCACATAAGGCAAATAACATAATTGTGACGACTGAATATACCATAACCTTTTCCCTAAACAATCTGACTCTCCTGAATAAATACCATGCTCGGTTTAGTTTTCCTAAGGAGGGACCTGAGACGGTCCCTCTTGTGTTGCGCCGTGGGACCTCAAATATTCCAGAAAATAAGACACATTGCGAGAGTGTGCCGGCGCATAATATATATATATATATATGTTTCCATTTATATGAATTGTGATCAATGAATTACGTATTGATCCATCATATTATAATCAGGTTTTTTAAAAACACATATAATATTAAATCTACTATCTAGTTTGCACTCCACCTCTGAAATGACACATTTTTTAATCATCTTATGAAAGAGACATGGAACTGGTGAGAATAACCACATTTATGATGTTGAAGTGTTCTATGAATTTACTAGTAGCAAAAATAGTTGTGCATTTATGTAGGTATGCCACTTAATGATTTGATTGGTTCACATCTTCTTGGTATAATGATTTCTTTTATCATCTCAATTAATGAATACTAGAAAAAGTGTAATTAGATCCAACACAAAGTTTATGTTATTGCAATTTTTTGGAAGGTTGTTGAAGTAGAGACGAAAATCAACGACTGCAAAGTGTTTCTATTTATATGAATCATGATTAATGAGTTACGTACCAATCCATCATCTAATAACTAAATTTATAAATACATATTTATGATTAGTAATATTCATATAATCAAATTTCATGAGTTAGACAATAATAATTGACATTAATGTTAACTATTTGTGGCGATATTAATTTTTTTCTTCACATTAGTTTTTACTTTACGCACGACATTGTTTTAGTATTTTATTTTTGGTGTTAAAATAGCAGAGTTTCATCGACGATTCTAAAATTTAAAAGAAAAAAACACACAATAAGATTCTATTAACATAATATATTTTCCATTCATCTAGTCATAAAACTCTTTTTCAATTTACTTTGCTCCCCACATTTGAAATACCACTTTGGTGGATCATCTTATGAAAAATATATGAAATAGTTAAACAATTTTATGAAGTTAATAGCGATAAAATAGATCCAATCACAAAGGATATAGAAATCCCAATATTTAGATTGTAATTAAAAAATTATCTTTTTTTTTTTTTTTGGTACTAGACAAGTGAAGCTTCTTAACAATCATGTACAAGTTGGAGCTACCTACCCCACCAATATGGGATTGGGAGGTGTGGCCTAATTAAGGTCAGGACCCCACTGCTCATAAATAAGTTAGTTGGGGCTTAATTTACATTTTGGAACTTTATGAAGGACATAGATGTGAAAATTAAAAAGGTTAAAACGTGTATGGAACAATGCACCCATATAATGGCAGCACACGGTGTCGTATAAACAAATCCAGCGACCGTGTCTTGTTGCGGATTCAGCGGACCGACTTGGCAGCTCCTTGAAGCATCCTCTGCTATATATATCCCTCTATTTTTTTTAAACTCCATTTAACTTTAACCAATCATATTATTTAACAGATCATTGGATTGGAGTTTGAACACAATAGTAAATGTGAGTAAACATAATAGCAACATTTTAAAACTATAACAAAATTCGTTCAAAAAAAAAAACTATAACAAAATTGTTCAAATGTTACTGAACCATGGTCACTCAAACAAGGTATTTAGGCATTATTGCGTCTGGTGCTCTCAATGCACAATTCTAGGCATTGTGCGCAGACGCCAGGCAAGTTCGAAAGCTCCCGTACGCTGAAACTTCTAAAAGTCTTGACCACAAGTGATAACGTCTTAGAACTTTGAGATTTGAGAGTAGTCATAGTGTTTGTTAGGCGAGACAAAGAACTTTTGAAATAGTTTGAAGAGACAAAAAAAGGCATTTAAGTCTGTTAATTGCGTATCATGGCCTTCCTCGTGCTTTCGAACGTGAAGAAAGTGGCGAAACGTGGTATTGGACAAACCTCTGTCGCGACATGAGTTTTTCTTGGTGAGCATAAGGGCTGACGGACATGCGGGTAGCGTGAAAGGTCGTGACCGAGTCCATATCGCGATAGAAGTGGGGATGGGTGTTCATGAAGCTTGGTGGAGCACACGAATAGGGGCCCTTGGCCGAGTTCTTGTCGCGACACGTCTAGGGACAAATCCTTGAATGGCCGATGTCTTGCCTTCCTATGACTTTGGCCTTGTTTTCCATGCCTTTGCTCTTGCTCTCATGACAAGGTTTTGAGAGG
Source organism: Pelargonium nanum (assembly GCA_036897485.1). Taxonomy (NCBI): domain Eukaryota; kingdom Viridiplantae; phylum Streptophyta; class Magnoliopsida; order Geraniales; family Geraniaceae; genus Pelargonium; species Pelargonium nanum. The sequence continues at coordinate 18,397 of JAYMTF010000229.1, forward strand.
TCACCAATAGTCTTACATTCGATGATAGACATAGCGCGTGATTTTGAACATTACCAACGGTCACACGTTTTAGACGTGCGCTTTTGTCACAAGTTTTTGGACCACGCTTTGGACACCAACTTCGAGCTTACGTTTCAAACCGGTTTTTTTGGAGCAGGTCCGCGAAACTGCATTTTCGTCTTCATGAGATTGATGTGATGTGACGCTCAGACATCACGTGTCATATCATCATTCGTCGAATACACTATTAGGTCAACTTCATACAGGTAAGAGGCTTCAAGCTCTTGTAGAAATTTCATCCTACCAACAACTTTAATTGGAGCTGAAAAGTGTTTATTTTGTACCAATTCACCAAATATCATTCGCCATACCTCCTTCTCGAGCTCCTGATATGGCACTTCTTTGTAGTTAGTAGAATTACCAAACAAGTACAGAGATGGAACAGGCCTGATCGAAGCCCAACTACTGAAACCTTAGGCCAGGCCCAGGGTAGTGTGTGGTCCAGAAATAATTGAGCAGGCCAGTGACTTTTGATACTGCTTTTAATTGATGGGTCTAGCTAGTCAGACCACCACCAAACTCACAATCAAGCCTACTATGTTTCAGCTCTTAAAAAAAGTTTCCATGTAAATGTAATGATAAAAAACCAGAAGAATTAATGTTAAGTGTAATTATAATTCGTTTCATCATACAAGCAGAGCAATGATAAGATAGTTGAAACATCAATTTTGCAATTATGAGATTAACAACAAAAGTTAAGCCGAGTGAAGTTATATGTGCTTAAACAATAATCATGATTATATATTTGTATAGTCGAGTGAATATAATATATCATAGTTTATAAGACCTAACAATAAGTGGAGTGGCTAGTGTTTTAATTTTAGTCTCCTATATACCATTTGATACTTCAAACATGAGATTTAATAATTTATTTATGATAAAATGGTTATGCACCTTTTCCACCATCATAACATATTGAAGAGATATACCATAAACTTATACAATTCATTTTATATCTTTAGATATAAATATAAGGAATGAAATAATAATAAAAACATAGTTTAGTTTATTAATAAAAGATCAAATTTGGTCCCTGAACTGTATTGTTTTGATCTAATTTGTTTCATAAATGTTGTTTTAACCTAATTTGGTTCATGAAGTATCGTGTTTTAACCCAATTTGATATGTGGACTTTTCTTTGACACAAAATGGTCTATGAACTTTCACATCGACCCGAAATGGTCATTGCCTTTACACTTTATATAAAAAGTTGAGCGACCAAATTGTGTCAATATTTGAAAGTTCAAGGGCTATTTTAATATAAAAAATTCAATGACCAAATTAGGTCAAAACACGAAAGTTTTTCGGTAACCAAATTGGTTCTTTTAATTACTTTCCTTTAAGCCCAACAAATCAATGTGGGCCGTGGGCCATAGCCCATGGACCGATAAAATTTGATGACACAAAAAAAGCCCAAAAAGTAAAAGACTGGACCAAAAGAGGAAATGATGCTTTTGTTCCTCTTTATACTTTATTAGCTTTGGCTCTGCCTTTGCATGGCCAATTACTCCAATAGTCCCAATCTCAACCTCCGCATGAACTTTTGGGACGCCGCAATTTGCGCTAATTTGAAAAGACCGGTCAACGACCTCCACAACAGGACACGCCCGGTCTCACGTAGGACTTTGCTGATGTGGTCGAATCCCATTGGCCATGGCCAGCGTGGCATCTCTCGAGCCCCGCCAAATCGCAACTCTAAAAAGCTCGAAAATGGCTCTGGTCTGGTTCATACTCGGCGAGCTAGTGAGTGGAGGTTGAGAGGTGGACCCAGCTGTCGACTGAAACCTCACTTTTCCATCATCGTCTTTAACTACACGATCTCCGGGAATTGATTTCTCATGATGATGGGTTTTTGTTTTCGAACCCAAAATCCAATCCTTTCTCATTTAAAGGAACTCGCCGACCTTGCGTTCTTCAACAATGGCTGCAGAACCCACCTCCGGGACTGTTCCGAGGACTCCCGGGATCCGAGAAACCAGGCCCGACCCGGCGGAGCCTGAAAGCTTTGATTTTGGGAGGAACCCTAGAGTTGAAATCGACACGTCGCCGCCGTTCGGCTCCGTCAAGGAGGCCGTCACTCACTTCGGCGGCAGCGGCTCCTGGATTCCTCTTCATCGCCTCCGTGAAGCCTGTGTAAGTTCTGTGACTGTTCGCTTCATTTTTAAGAGTACCCATTGTAATTGTGGATTGCACTGACTTTTTTTTTAAAAAAAAATTGAACATGCTGTACCTATTCTTAGGGAAGGAACAAGATCATATCAATTTTATGATTGTGGCATTTTTTTAAAATTAATTTGAACATTTGAGAAGGATATGGCAATATGAGTATGATTCAGAATGATTAAATGGTAATGTGTGTCCAAAACATCTTTATTACAAGTCCAAAGAGGAGTGGTGGGTTCAATGATTTATTGCAATAGCACCTACATAATTGGTAATTATTGTAATTATAATATTTGTTTGCTAAGAAAGAATTTTGTATTGGTGTGAATGTGAATGTGAATGTGACATTCATGAAATCCTTATGCTTCTTAAGTGTGACGAGTGTATTGTGTTGTATCTTGGTTTTCTAGTCGTTGTTTCTTGTTGGGCTTTGATTTATGATGGTTGGGTTGCTTGAAGCAGAATGGAGTTGAGGATGTTGACATCAAGAAAGTAGAGGAGCAAGCGGCCGAGTTGGAGAAGGATCTGATTGTGAAAGAGCTCGAAACCCTTGATGTTCTTGAAGAGCTTGCAACAACTAAAAGGATCGTGGAAGAGTTGAAGCGTCAGCTACATAAGGAAGCATTGAGGTGCATGAGAACCCCAGATCACCACTTGTACGTTGATGATCAGCAGATCCTGACTCCGGTTATCAAAGAAATGAACAAGGAGAATTTCAGAAATCTCGTGGGAAGTTCAAGCCCGTGTCCCAATTCATCTCCGGATGTGATCTTGATGGAGTTGAAGCAAGCAAAACTGAACCTTGGAAAGGCAATGAATGATCTTGGGGTCATTCAGAGCTCTGTGGAGACTCTGAATATGAAATTGAAGAAAGAAAAGTCTCAACTGGAAAAGACCCGTAAGAGGCTCACTTCAAAGTTTGCAGGGGTGCTATCTTTGGAGGAGGAGCTGAAAGATATAAGAGTGCAGCCTGCAGGTATAGCCGCGGATCATGTTGAAGACATTGACATTGGTTTTGAGAAATCAACTTGTATTGCAAGGGAGCTTCCACAGCTGAAGGCACAGGCTGGGCAGTTTAAGAGAGTAGCTGAAGCTGCAAGATCTGAAATTGCTAGGTTGATGCCTGGGGTTGAGCAGCCAAAGACCAGCTTGAAGACTTATGAAATGAGGTGGTTTGCTGCTAAAAAGATGGAGGAAGCAGCAAGGGCAGCAGAAGCTCTTGCTCTTTGTGAGATCAAGGCTCTGTCGGGTAGGGACAATGAGTACTCACCGGGGTATCTCCTGCCAGAGCCCGGAAAAGCAGCTCCTTTTGAAAATCAATCTCAATCTCCTATGATCTCCAAAACTCGGAAGGTCAAGGAACACCCTCATAAGAAAGCAGAAAGTACCATGGTACAATTTGGGGAAGCTGATGTTTCCAAGCTGGCTGTTTTGAAGAAGTTGGAGGAAGCAACAGAAGAAGTAAATTACAGTAAACAGTACTTAGAAAAGGCTCTCAGCAGAGTCGAAATCGCAAGTAGAAAGCAATTTGCAGCTGAAGAGGCTCTGCGGAGCTGGACGCCTGATCATGATCAGAAGGGATGGGGAGTTTATAACTCTCCCCAGCTGAACAGTTTCCTCCCGGCTGATCATTCTCGGGATTACCTGCTAAATAACGTCAAGAATTCTCACATGGGGAATGATCCAAACGCAAAACCAGTTATGAAGCCTACAATTTCAATGCGGGATGTACTAAGCAGGAAGCAAATTCAGCCCGAAGAATTTGTAATGAGGAATCAACCAGAAGGACGGCCAGAAAGGCAAAAGGTGGCTTTGAGTCAAATGCTACAAGAACTGAGAGATGATCTTACATTTTCTGCCAAAGGTGAGAAAGAAGGAACTGATGAAAGGCAATTCATGGGGCAGAGGAAGAAGTTTGGGTTCATCCATATATCACTCCCTTTGACCAAGCAAAGTAAGAAAAAAGCAGAAGCAATGAACACTCGGTCATGAATAATAATTTAGATTATCGTTGGTATCTGATTGCAGCAAGAATTATAGTTTGTGATTGATTTCAAGTTTTTCGTTGGGTTTGCTCACGTTGTTTGATCTCTCTGTAAAGGTTTTGCTTTTGTGCTTGTTGTTCTATTTATGATTTGGATTGGACCTAAAGAATTTTGAGTATAATATTGTGTGTTACTCTTCACATGCAATAAGTTTGTAAGTTTGTTCTTCTGAAGACATAGAATTGTACACAAATCAAGCTAGAAGTTAGTAGTGAATGTCCTTGTCCCTATCAGAGGCTATGTTTTGGGGGCATGTCATGGAGTTTGAATACTTGATCCATGAATTAATAGGCCACACTGATAGCAGTGAATGGGTAAGCAAGTCCAATGAAGTGGGCTACTTGCTTAACTTGGGAAACCCCTCAACATAATCCATGAACACATATGTAATTTTGATATTGAAGTATTTCCATAGTAGATAAGGGTTCTGCTTCCTAACTACAAGCCATCATTTTCTTGACTAAAATCATAGGAAAAGCAAAGGAACTATATACTGCTTGGTCTGATAATGCTAGCATCCAACATTTCTTGTATCATCTTCTCAATCTCATCATTTGGCACCATAAGATATCTATAGGATCTTACTTTAATGGCAATCTTACAATGCCACTGAATACCCCTTTTTGGGAATGAACCTTCCCAACTTCTCTATCCAAAATAAGACTCACAAAACCAATTTCAAGACCTTCTCAGTCTGAATAATTACAATCATTGCTAGTACAATCTATGCCATGCCATATCACAACACTCACTCTGATGCATAACATAACCAAAATCATTGGCTAATAGCTCGTATAGCAGCATACTAATTACCAATCACACTTACTCAAATGGTAACGCTCTAATAAAGCTTGATAAATAAACGACAAAGATCCGGATTGAATCTTATCTTCTTAATTAATAACAAGTCAAACTATATTAAATTTCATAATCAATTTCTAATTTTTACGAAATTTAACGAGTTTTCTACTGTTCCAACCCACAACAACACCACTTTAAACATGTGTGGGGTGCGGACATATTCTTGGAAAATCCAAGAAACTAGAAAGAGAATTTGATTTTCATTATGGATATTCCCATGTGATACAAGAGAAATAGGGACAATATTTTCTTTAGAATCCAATACAAAGACTCGAAAAAAATATCAAAAGAAAGTCACGTGACGCATCACGTGTGGTTCACATGAATCTTACACGCTGTACCTATCCACTCGTATAAAGAAAGAAAATAACAAAAATAATTTTTTTTTTATAAAAATCGGATATATTTACAAATACGAAAATACACAGTGAGAACAAAAATAAATAGAGAGAGAAAGAGCCTTCGTCTTCTTCTCTGAGCTTCGAACCCAAAAAAAATGGACTGCACTTGCAATTTCAGGACCTCTTCTCTGCTCCTCTCTCCGTCACCTTCTTCGTCTTCTGGGTTTCAACACTCTCAACTCCCTTTCAAGCTCAAGCTTTGGGACCAAGTAGATACAATTACTATATAGCTTAGTTTTTGTTTTTTTTGATTTTTACTGTTTAATCTGATTCTGTATCGTTTGTTTGGCCAGAAATTTAAGCGTTCGAAGCATCTGGTGATCAGGAGCGCTTCTGGGTCTGATGAAAATGGCTCTGCTAATGGGTCTCCCATTACCCCCAACAAGCTTTTCATGCAAGAGGTGCTCATTTTTTCGTGCCCCTTTTTGGTTTTGATTGTGTGTTCTTGTTGTTTCACTTGAATTATGTGTCAAATCGTGTAAATTGATGGAACTGGATATCTGGGTTTTCTTAAAAATTGAGTCTTTGTGAAGATAAATTGACAACTTAATTTTTTGTTTTGGGAAATTTGGATTATAGGGTTTTAGCTCTCCTATAACTTGGAACTTGATCAAATCATAGAGTTCTATTTGAAATTTTCTTTAGGCCATTGGAGCTGAATATGGAGAGGGTTTTGAGACTTTCAGACCTGATGGGCTGTTTAAGGTTGATGTGGTAAGCAGTGCCCTATTTTTGTTTTGTTTTTCTTCATAACTTGTGCTATTTATTCATGCTCTGCGACTTATGGATGTTAAATCTTGTTGCAATTAGGATTTTCTAAATGAGAAACTGCAAGATGGTTTCCTTAAAAGGATACGGTATGCCATGAAACCTGATGAGGCATACGGTCTTATTTTCTCATGGGACAATGTGCTGGTAAGTTCTTCAACTTGGGTTGTATTTTTTGAAGTCAAATGCTACGAGGGAAAAGTGAAATGAGAGAAAAATCGTATACAAGGGGAAGGATAATCCAAGAAGAAACTAATTACTAAAATTCAGATGATCTTGGAAAGAGAGTAAAGAAGGAGAAGTGTAATAGGAGGCTCGTCCAGCAGAAGGAATCAATTAGAGAAGGTTCAAGGAATATGCCATGTGAAACCTTTATACAGCATTTTTCATAACTTAGAAGTGTGAGGAACTCATGTTGTGTGCTTCTTGTACTTGAATTTATGCCTTGTGCATTAATAATTAGTGTGTGTGCAATTAACTGTAGTGTTAAATATGAAATTTAATACTCTTATATTCTTTTCATTTTATTTTTAGCAGCCAACATTTCATTTGACCTATACTGTCTTTACAATTTTACGTTGGTGAGATGAGAAATTTGAGATCAACAGCTATAAGAGTGGCAAGAGGGTTGGGGGTTAACGGAGATTGCAAGGGAAGCATAGGATACTAGATAGCAGATTATTCTAGGTATAAGGTTGGGAACAATTTAGCCAGTAAGGGAACAATGGTACTCTGTATTAGAATGCTTGTGGGAAGGACCAATCGATGATTACAGTCCTAAAAGCATGAGAAGATGACAAAAGAGAATATGCAGTTTTTTTTAATAAATAAATTGGAGCTCCCAAACAGAAAATATATATTAATATGGCTGACTAGGATTTATTCAGCAGTTCAACATGAACTTATAATGTTTCATTGTTCTTATAAACACAATCATGCATGCAAACTATTTTACCATTATTTTATATTCACATGTGATATTCTATTCCTAATGAATATCATTTTTATATGTTTGCTATACAATGGATCATATCATCAAAACGACATTTCTGGTACATGCCAAAACTAAAACCATTAGATTCCAATGCCAGAAATATTCCTAATTTTTTTTAAAACTGAGATCTTTGCCTGTGAAACAAAGAGCAGTTTATTGGCACTCACTAGACCACTAATACATGTGAAGTCGATTGTATCCTAAATTTGCAAGGAAGTTAATGTAAATTGCTTCTTTTGGCATGAGCTATATGGCTAAGAGTATTTACGCATTTAATCTATTACAGGCAGATACTCATGCTTTGAAGTTGAAAGCTTGGAAGCAGCTCGCGTCTGAAGAAGGTATCTAGCAGCCCTTTGATTCCCTTTGAAATATAATTTTGTAATTGTTCTGTTTTCCTGGCTACCAGTTTTCTTAGGGCAATAACTAGCTGATGTGCAAATTTGGGTTTTTTACTTCATAACTTCAGATATGCACAGGTTCATCAATCTTAGTTTAGACCGGTATCTTTGTGCAAGTGTAATCATAGACTCATAGTACATACACATTTAAGTTTATTTTGTAGGGATGAGTGCATATCTTTTTCCTTAAATGTCATAGGATATTATCCTTCACCCTAATAAGTGCCTGGTTTTTTCAGGGAAGGAATTTCCTGAAGATGCTAATACGCAAAGACTGATGCTATTTGCAGGTGCTGATCACGTACTGCAAAAGGTTTGGGAATTTTCTTGGCTGAATCAATGATGAATTAGCGTATTATCTTAATAAGTTAATGTGCACACAAACACACCCTCATATCTCATGGTCACAGCAACCAGTTTTGTTGGGTTAAAGATTATTCTCTCTTTTGCTTAGGAAATGACTTGTTTCGTGGCCTATCTGATTGGCAAGTTATAATAGGAAAAGACAAGAAAGTGTAGAATCTTTATAGAAGGTTGTCTTTGGGAAGATGGCTATGAGGCCCATGACAACATATGGATTCTAATTTCTTTGGTAAAAGAAGCAATAGTTTTAGCTAGATTCTATTTTTGTTTTCATTTAAAAATGACATGATTGCTGGACTCATATGGAATTTCTTTGAATGTATATGGTTTTCATTAACTCGTTACTTTATTTACTTACTCATCTTGGTTTGGGGATAGCGGTGGATGAGATTTTTTTTAAAAAAATTGCATACTTTGGGTGGTTCATCAGATAGTCAAAGGGAAGAAACAAGCATGTGTCAATACTCTATTTTAATTATGGACCTAGAATTTGACTGAGGAAGAGGAGTTGGTCAACTAGTTGAGTAACTGGCATTTTGTCTGGCCAATGATGTCGAATGAGGATTCTAACTCTGAGGGATTTTATTCTTAATTGTACCTTTTAACCTGACATTTTTTTCAATTAATTTTGTTCTTTCTCATCTCCTTGTGCCTATTGTTTGAATTTGTAGAGTTGATCAATTTTTAATTCTGCATTAACCATGAGTTATTGATATATATAATATTATTATGTATTACCTTTATAACAAATTCCTAAAATTTCAGGTTTTGCTTTGGGGTGATGCAGAAGTGGATAGATTAAAACTAAGGCTTTCTGAGTTATACTTTGATAATCTTCTCAAAGTAAGCCTACTTCTGCTGTTTGGATTTATTATTTTATCACTGTTTCTTGCAGTAATAATGCTCTTTTCTTCTTTTTTCTTCATATAGCTATCAGAACCTATGGAGGGGCTGAAAGAATGGTTGGATGCAGTATATGCGGTTCACATTCCGTGTGCTGTTGTTTCAAGTCTTGATCGGAAAAACATGGTTGAAGCCTTAGAACGGATGGGGCTTAGGAAGTATTTCCAGGTCAGTTATGGTTAAATTAAAATCCTAATTTCTCAAAAAGAAAAGCTGAAATTCTAATGTTTCACACAATTGGATAGCCTTGGAGATCTTATATATGGAACCAAATGGTGACTAAACTAAGACCCAGTGTATATTATTTTGAAATTCGCAGGCAATTGTGACTGAGGAAGATGGCATGGAATCGATAGCTCATAAATTTCTTTCTGCAGCTATGAAGGTATGGTCTGGAATACTATTGAAATCAATATTTGAAAATTTTTACCTCCCAAATATGGATTTTTCCCTTCCAAGCTTATCTTTTCTTAATTCATAATTGCAAAATCAGAACATTTAGAGAGTACATATTTTTTGGCTTCTACTTGATGCAAGTATAGAATCTTGAATAGTCTGTCCTGAAGATATAGGCCAAAGATTTTTTTTTGAAACCCAAGATACGGCCAACGATAGTTTCATTAGAAACTGTTCATTTTTAGTCCTGCCACTAAACTATTATTGACCGGTTGGAAGCTACTTAAGCACAAACAGTCGAGTTTGGTGTTCCAGACAGTAGGATTTGTTAGCATTTGACATACTTGCACAAACTCTTGCAGTTGGACCGAAAACCATCCAAGTGTGTGGTGTTTGAGGATGACCCTAGAGGCGTGGCTGCTGCTCACAACTGCACAATGATGGCTGTAGCAATTATCGGCGCTCTCCCAGCGTGAGTATTTACACACTAGTTAATCATTTCAGTCTATATTCGTCTTTTGGTAATTAATTCTGCTTTACATCTTCAGTTACTGATTTGGAATTGGGAAATGCACAGGTATGATCTGGTTCAAGCTGACCTAGCAGTCGCCAGCTTAAACGAGCTTTCAGTAATCAACCTCCGGAGATTATTTGTGAACAAGGGCTCAACTTTCATGGATCCGCAGAAGCAAATCATAGAAAACTCTCCTCCGAAAAGGAAACTGAGAATCGATACCATCTTCTGATCATGTCGTTGCCTTTCTCTCTGCAACTTCTCCTTGTAATTAAAACAACAGAACATCTTGAATTTAATTTCCTGTTAAAATATTTGCAAAAATGGATTGTGGATTTGATGAGTCTGTGATATGTAGAAAAGGTTTTGAAGTTGTGTTTCATAATAATAATATTAATAATAATCTTTGCAGTGTGTTGCATTTTCAATATATACTGAGATTTCAACTGTATATGTGTTCAGAAATTTCAAAAGTAGCGAAAACAATATATAGATTATTGTCATGGGCCCAAGCCCATATAATTTGAAAAGCGGGCCTCAAACATTTGGAAGCCCAATTCTGTAACAAATTTGAAACTTGGATTAGAGGGGTGCGCCAAGCCCAGGCAGTAGTGCAACGCAAGGGCGACGCTTGAGGACCCCAATAGCAAGCTACTGTGGTGGGCCCTCCCCCACAAAAAATTAATTTAATATCGTGTGGGCCGATGGCCCACGTATCAGATATTAAACTGATAAGAACAGATACTACACTTGATCTTAGCCAAAAGGCCGAGAAAGGTATGCTTAACCCAGTAGTGTATGCTCCTTTTTATACAGAGACCAACCCAGCTTCTTCGTTCATTGCTTCGATGTGGGACTCCAACTACTTGCAAACCTCTCGGATTCTAACTCTGTCGCGCTCTTGAGATGTGGCCCAATTGTTGAGAGAAAACAGCTCTCCAACTTGAAAACAATGTAAATCTTTTTGCTTTTTCTTTCATGTACATTATTTAACTTCTATTTAATTCCTACACTGAGAAATTGTACTTAAATAGGTTGAGATTTAGATTATAAAAACATAAATGGCTAAACATCCTATAAACAACTATGAAATCGTTAAGGATGTTGTATGACCCACTCATAGTTTATTATCTAAATTTCAACTCATTCCGAGAATATCACTTTTGTTGTCGATTTAAACTTTATGTAGACTAAGCTTATATTGTGTATTATACATTCAAGAAATAAAATACATTTGATGTCTCACGTGATATGAGAGATTTTTTGGTTAAAGTATGTATTTTGGGGTTTTCCGTCTTTTGTCATACGTGATAACAAGACAAGACTCTTCCCGTCACAATCGTTTCACGCGCAAACGTGCTTTTTGGACATACCATTTTCAATCAATACGTCATATCACTCTCCCGACGTATGCTCATCTCGTTGTAGATATCATTGAGACTTATATTGTTTAGACCGGTCGAACCTCGAAACTTGGGAGCCAACCAAGTGGGCAGTGGACCGCATATGTCAGTCAAAATCCTAATAATTAGAGGCTTTGACATCTCCGATCTCTTTCCTTCGTTTCTGAAACCGCCACAAAATTTGAAACAAGCTGGCCGAATTGCATTAGACAGAAATCCCTACTCCAATAGGTCGCCCATGAACGAGTCTCATGCGCCACCGTTCTCCTTCTTCGTCAATCACATGCCACCCCTTTTTGGGTTCGTTAGAGTGGTGTTTTTCTTCTTGTACCTCGTATGCTCTTGTTGGATTTGTAACAATCAAAAAGTTGTAACCAACTTATCTTAAATATTACGAGCTTGAAATGATCAGAAATCGAGTGGGTAATAGTTGAAGTCGTGTATCCTGCCAATATTGAACTAGAGTTAGAACTTCACAATTGCTTTTCTTCTATTTTATGTGGTGAAAATTACTTCATCATCAACCATAGATGATGCCTCTCCTATTAACGATTGAGTTTCTGAAGACGAAACTGTTGCATTCATTCAAATGAGATTTATTGGGACATGAAGTTACACGGTGAAAATAACTTTCACTATGGTTGGACTTGGATCCAATTGCTAGGGAAAAAAGTGAAGACCCATAAAGGGGTGGGCCTAATCTGACACATGAGTTGACATGGCAAAATATGACTGCCCATCGGAATTACTTACACAGACACAGGATTAGATAAGAGATAGAGCGAACTTGAAGATAGAACGATAGCTCTTTCTTTGCCCCAACGGAGGAGCCAACACAGGTGACTGCTTCCTTCCAAGAAATGTTAAGAAAGTTCATTTTGTAGCTCGGATCAAATCTTTATCTGTGAAACCAAATTCCCAACATGGCCTTCTCCTTCTCCTGCACCCACACCTTTGCCTCTCTCTCTCCTCTCTCTGCTCTCTCATCTTCTAAACTAACCAGATCACCATCCTCGCCATTTGCGGTTCACTGCGTCCTCGGAGGTAACTTCTCTCTCTCTCTCTCTTCAATCTGCTAGCTTCCTCAGAAAATGTGCCATTAACTAAGAACAATATGCTAGGGAGACGGTCAATTTCGAATCTTGAGCTCTTTAGCTATACGGGTATTCGATTGCAGGAAGTGAAATGCAATCAGCTTTGTCTGATTTTGTTATTTTAAGTCAGATCGGGTGGAATTTTCCATTTTCATGCACTCGATTTCTGTTGTTCTTTTCAATTTTCAGGGTAATGTCAAATTAGGCTTTTTACATGATTAAATACTTAAATTGAGAATTGATCTCGCTTCAGAATAAGTTGCATCTGGTGCCAAGTTTGTTTTTGACCTAATTTTGCTTGCAATTTCCATTCTTTTCATAAAGTTTGGATTTTGATGACCATGTCTCATTGATCCCAACTGGAATTGTTATGCATATATGCCATCAAATTGTATCCATAGTCCTTTAAATCCATAATTAATACTTTCCAGGAGCAGTTGCTGAACCTAAACTCACAACAGCTGCTGATCCTCTGTTGCTTAGTGCTGTTCGCGGTGAAGATGTGGAAAGACCCCCAGTTTGGCTCATGAGGCAAGCCGGGAGGTACATGAAGGCAGGTTTATGAAACTCTGGTTTTAAATGTCGATTGCTAGTTCAATTGTCCTTTTTTCAGTACATAGTGATTTGATCACTCACTGTTTTCTCTTATTTGTTTCCTTCTCACATAGAGTACCTAAAGCTATTTGCTTTAAACTTGTATTTTTAACTTGGATCTCATTTCTCTAGAATTTCTGATTATAGAGTTATCAACTCCTCTGCGAGAAGTATCCTTCATTTCGTGAGAGATCGGAAAATGTAGATCTTGTTGTAGAAATTTCACTACAGCCGTGGAAGGTTTTCAAGCCTGATGGGGTAAACATTCTTTCAAGTGATCCTTTTTGTTGTTTGTTATTTCTGCATTTATGTTTAATATTCAAAACTTATAATTTCGGTGATTTAATTGCTTGGTGGTGCTTACCTGATATCTGTTATATTGATTAATGCAACAGGTAATTCTTTTCTCGGATATTCTTACCCCTCTTTCTGGGATGAATATACCCTTTGATATTGTCAAAGGTAAGGGTCCTATCATATTCAACCCTCTACGTGAAGCTGCTGCTGTTGATCAAGTGAGAGAATTTGTACCTGAAGAGTCAGTTCCATATGTGGGGCAAGCATTGACAATCTTACGAAAAGAGGTATAACTTGGCACACTTGCTGTTTGATTGTATTTATCACTTTCAAGTGCACATTCCATATTGTTTTCTATTTCATATCTAAATTCTTCCATGCCAACCATGTACGACAAGAACTATAATTTTCATGCATGCCAAATAAAGTTAAAGAAATGTCCCATCTTCTTTTTGCTGTACCCTGTATGGATTACTGTAAAAAATCGTTACTGGTGGTGGTTTGTCAGCATGATGTGGAGATAAGTCTACTGTCTACCTTGTGTTGTACCTAGGAAAATTTAGAATATTTACCAAAGGAGATTAACCTTCAGAATGATCTTTGTTTAAAAACATCAAGTTTCACAAATCATGCCAACATTTTCAATAAGTTTTTCTATTTTTTTCCCTTATGACTGCATTTGTCAAGGAAGATAGAGTTGATAATGTACTAATGTACTTGTGCTTCTATACATTATCTATTAAGAATTTATGTGTCAGACTTGTAGATTTCATATAATCTTTTGCTTTATTGTGTTTCTCTCCGTTCAAAAGAATACTGTAGATATGATAATACTCCCTCCTTCCCATAATGAGTGTCCAGTTTCTCTTGCATTTTTGTCCTAAAATGAATGTCCTTTTTCATATTTAGAAATTAGCTATGCATGAATTACCAATAGTATCTCTATAGTATGCTAGTTAGCATCCTTGAGTTTGTTACAAGACACTCACTTTGTGACGGAGGGAGTACCATTTTTGCAGATGCTGTAGTTATTTCTTAGTGCAACTTTTTTTTTTTTTTTGAAGAAAATGATCTGGTCTATCCTCCATCATAAATTCTGATATGTGCTCATGAATATGTACTTCTCCAGGTTGATAATAAAGCAGCAGTGCTAGGTTTTGTGGGGGCTCCTTTCACCCTGGCATCCTATTGTGTTGAAGGCGGTTCTTCAAAGCACTTCTCAAAAATAAAGAAATTAGCTTTCTCACAACCCAAGGTAATAGAACTATATCTTCTAGTAGGAAAATATGATGTGTGTGTGCCGGTATGTCATTTGAGTAACTTGTGGGCTTAGTAGTACATACCATATAGCTTTTTCCGCTTCATCTGAGCTTGGTTTCAACTTGCTAGTCATTACTTTTGTCGTAACCAAACGTTATACATCTTGTGTTCTTTGGATAATGAATATTTTGCATGATCACTTAGTTAATAGTTAGCTTTACAGTGTACTGGTCTGCTTTCTGATGAATGCTATGTCTGTATATGCTAAAGCCAAAGTTTTATTCACTTCCGCTTCTTTCCACAGGTTCTCCATGCATTACTCCAGAAGTTCACAACTTCTATGGCAAAGTATGTTCAATACCAAGCTGATAATGGAGCTCAGGCAGTTCAGATCTTCGATTCTTGGGCCACAGAGCTTAGCCCTGTTGATTTTGAAGAGTTCAGTCTTCCATACTTGAAGCAGATAGTAGACACCGTGAAAAAAACACACCCAAACCTCCCTTTAATACTTTATGCAAGTGGATCTGGCGGCTTGCTTGAGAGGTTGGCATTGACAGGTGTGGACGTAGTTAGCTTAGATTGGACAGTTGACATGGCCGAGGGTAGGAGGCGACTGGGTGCTGATGTGGCTGTCCAGGGTAACGTGGATCCGGGCGTTCTCTTTGGCTCAAAAGAGTTCATCACGGATAGGATAAATGATACAGTGAAGAAAGCAGGTAGGGGCAAGCATATATTGAATCTTGGACATGGAATCGTAGTGGGTACGCCGGAGGAAAATGTTGCTCATTTTTTTGAAGTTGCCAAGGGTTTAAGATACTAATGCTTAAACTAGAGAATTTTTTCGACTTCGTTACATTCTTACATTGAGCTTAATGTGATTTCTTAGGGGAAAGAGAACTAGCTTTTGTTTATGTAATTGTAATATCATTCCTGTTACATTTCAAATGTAATTTCTTGACATTGAAATTGAATCTCATGCACAATTAAGAATCTTAGCTCCTCTGCAACAAGAATGGCGGATCCATCTGACTTGGACTATTATGTATATTTATATATAAAGTTGTAAGTATAGTATAATTCTTTTTGGTGGGTGTGAATATGTGATTGATATATTAAAGTTGGGGTATTAATTCGAAGGCTAACGTTTCGAGCAATAACAAGTCCACATGTGAATATATATTTATACATACGTGTTTGGGAGCTAAGAAATTGTGTGGGAAAATGTTCTCTAGAAATGTCCCATTCAAGAAAATTGAATCCCAAGGAAGACAAGTTGGAGAAGTAACTAGCTAAAAACAAGTTTTTCTTTTACTACTTTCCACTTGCTGAAAGCTCATCATCATCAACATCAATGCATGAGGCTGAGATGAGAGGAGAGGTCAACAAATTACAGAGATTATATATAATTAATAATCTCATAATATCCAATAATTTGTATGTTTATCATTTTTCAGCTTCTTCTCCTCTCCACTGCCCACCATGGTCAACCAATTTCAGAGATTATATATTGATAATCTCATAATTTGTATGTTTATCATTTTTAGCTTCTCCTCCTCTCCACTGCCCACCATTTCTTTGCACTTTCACACCAACACTTGCAAAAAATATTATTATATGGGCATCAAGGTTGGCCTGCACCTTCTCCAGTCTCCATGGGGACCCATCTCATCAAGCACATTGTTCATGAGTATTTTACCAATTTGATCAAGCAATTCAAATCTTACCTATCCTCCCACCCACCACCTCTTTGACAATAGTACAACCACTAATTTGTGCGAGTGTGTCGTGTTGAAAGTCGATCATTTGTGAATTGTACGACTCAATATGAACACGAATACAAAATATGTGAAACCAAACACGTCAAATTTGTATCGTGTTAGTATCGTGTGTTGTGCTATGACACGAATTGTTAGATATACTGGCAGTTTCGTATACTTTGTTTCATGTCATTGTAATTAATGTGTCTTAACATGTGCAACTATGGAACAAGAGAAGACATTGAAAATAAAAAGTTTAATAATAAAATATACTTTGCATAATTTTTAAGAATTTTATTGCCATGATTGCACAGGTTAAACATACTAATTATTATATCTTCATGAAACATATGCAAGTGTTTGAGCAAAAAAAAAAAAAAACTGTTTTATTGATAGCCAGTTAGTTAGTTAGGTTGGTGATGAATCTTAGTTTATCTTATAATAAGTTTAGTAGCATATTAATTATATGCAAGAGTTGAAGATTTTTATATATGTTCCTTGCATTATTATGACAGGGAATGTGACTTGTTCCTTGAACTGATCCTTTGTTTTTGAGGTGGCACTGAAATGGCCAGTTGTTGCTAGAGCTAGAGAAGATAGGCTAAGCTCTAATGTAACATCTGGAAGAAAAAGAATGGATCTTATATATAATTGATGCCCATCACATAAACAACCAACAAAAATGGAGAGAGAGTGAATTGAATCAAGCAACTTGTACTTTCAACAAGCTTCACCTCACTCACATCACCTTCCACTATCACAAAGTGTGAACCTCTCATTGGTCACTTGCTCCTCCATCTTCTTCTTCTTCTTCTTCCTCCTCCTTTTTTGCTTTCTAAACACACATTGAAGTTGATGTTGAGTGCCAAAAAGACCTCTCACTGGTTCAGGACCATTCCAACTAGTCTTTCAATTCAAAGTATTGTGGACCCCACCAACACTTAATTTAAAATTATTGTGTTTATATAAGAGGATGTTGGGTAACACTTTCTCAAAATGCGATGTTGACGTGAATCAACTTTTGAAAGTAGGTTTGATTGGTAACAAAAGTAATCAAAATTACTTATGTGGAAGATATTAAAAATAAAAAATATTTTTACTGAAAAGACTACAAAGTCCTTACTTATAAAAATGGCTCGACGCAAATTCTAATAATATTATGTATTATCAAAGTCTACATTCAAATGGACATAACAATTTTTACAATCACCTGTATTTTCACGAGACTTACTATCATGATTGATTTTTTTTATCAGCAAGCGTTTAAGTTACTTCTTCTCATGGAGTGCTCCCAAACATTCTCTTAATCTTGTATACATTACCATCTTTTGAACTGCATTTTCTTTTTCTTTCTGTCTAAAGTTTGTTTGGTTTGGTTTGGTTTTTGTGAGACTGAGACTCTACCTTATTATTATGGAATAAGAATTGCTCCAAAACATAAGTTAATTTGCCTATAATAATTGCATATATATGTTAAAAAGGTGGTCAATTATTTAAAGCAAACACAATATGAATATTGATCATCAGTCATCATATCATGGAAGAAAAAAATATATATTGACATATTATGCAAGTGGCCTCTCCCTGAGGGCCCAACCCAACCAAATATATATATGTCATTTTTTTTTGTGTGAAATTAACTGCTTCATAGCTTTGCTACCACCATTTTCCATGAAAATGCCTGCCTTTTCAAGATTCTATTTGTTTCCTATTTATTTTTTTGTTTTCTGCATTTGTCTTGGTATATATTATATATATATGTTGGGACAAACAACATATCCCAATATAATTGATTGATTGATCAAAGAACCTTAATCAACTTGGCAAAAACAACACAAAATGAAAGAAGAAATTATTAAACTAAAGAGTGTTGACACCAAGAATGCCTACATTTTTTGTTTAGCTTTATTTTCTTGTCTACTTATAGTTATTCTTTTTAGAGTCAGTTTATAAAAGTTTACTTCTCATGTAAATAAATGAAAATAAAATGTTACATGCTCAAAGATATATAGCAAATTAGGGTTTTGAAGAAAGAAAAAAGTTGGCTCTCGTTAGGCGCCTAACGAGTTCTTGTCATGGTTTTTTCGACGGTTATTTTTCACAAATTTTAAACTAGAAAGAAGAGTACAATAGCTAACATGCACGTTGGAGGACAGTTTGGCCATCTTAACCATCAATTGAAAAGGCTCATGACAAGAGGGCAAACCAATTTATGCCGGATAAGTGTCAGGTGGCTTAGGGTTTTTGAATAGGATGGTAAGTGGCGGAGTGTCGGTGGCTGACCAAAGAACTCAACCTTGACATCCTTTGGGCTGCCTAAAGGTCAACATCGATGAGGCATTTGTTTTGTCAAGACGACTCTGATCAAGGTGGGTGGTGGTCCGAGAGTTTATGGGTTGGTGGGCGGCATTTCATGATCGGGAAAGAAGGCATTTTCAATATGTACGAGAAGCATTTAGTTGAGTTGTGAAACAAGGTTGTCAAAACATGTTATCAAGTCTAGTGCGCTTTAGGTTGTCCAAGCTCTAAAAATTGGAGGGGAGGACATCAATGTCTACATTATGGTTAAGTAGAAAAAGGAATCTAAGCCTAATAAATTTTGGTTTGACCTAAACTAAATAATTCTTGACTTAAAATCCTTGCTCTCTTATGATTAATTGTTTTTATTAATATATATTGTAATAATTAAATGGTTAATGTATTCATCTATTTGTTGACATATGGTATATTTATAGAAATCTTCCAATTAATTATCGAGTAAAACAAATTAATTACCGAGCTGGAGAGCATTACTTGTAATTTAGTAGTAAAGTTACACACTCGTTTATAGGCAATTAGCATGAAGAAAAAGGGTTCAAGATATAATATAATTAGGATTTCATGACAATCTTTTCTTTTTTACTTTTAAGTTTCGATGAACTAAGAAAACTTGTTTAAGATGGCATTTGTTAGCCAATCTTTACAATTAAAAATAAAATATTTACTGCTTTATTCAGAATCTGATCACCATTCACCAGATATATCAAAATAAAAAATAAAAATAATCCTTTCATGCTTGTCATTATCATCCAAAGTAAATTTGGCGTGGATGTACCATAATGTAGCTATAGTGTAAATTCCACAATCCACATAGAATAGAAGATAGTGATTCAACTTTTGAACAAAGTGTACTCTCTCTGCAGATTTATTATCGTCGTCTTGTTGAGAGGAGAAGACAAGAATTTATGATTTGCAGACCAGAAAAACAGATTAAAATTTGTGACTAAATATGGTCGGACCACATTAATTATGTTTTGCTTCATTGAATTTTGCGTAACAAACATTACTTTAAGTCTTTAATCTGTCATCTACTATTTATTGAAAGAGCATATATATCAATTTAAAGTTACATGTAAACTTATTTGCAAGTTATTGTTAAACAACTACAAACTCATGCAGTCGAAATTACATATATTTATAAGTGACTTGAGAATAAAAAAAGAAAATTGAAAATTATATTTCAGTTTTGTGATACTATGTTTAATATGGATAGATTATTATTTTAATTCATATTTTAGTTGTTATGGTAGTTCTATAGTTTGTTTCAATATTGTTGAAAATTTTATTTTGTTTTTGCTCGTTAGAAGTTCTTTTTTTTTTTATTAGTTGGTTGATTTGCTTGACACTGCTGCATGTAAGATGTTTTTAAAAAGAACAATTGTTGGTCTTTTTATTTTATTGTGGGATTCAATATAACTTTCATGAACTATAAAATAATTGATATGTAGTTCTTACAAACATTCAACTTTTAATTTGTTAATAAAATTACTCATATTAAAACATATTTATACATTTGATTTTTTATCACGTTTGTAAAATTACTCATATTAAAATATTTGATTCTTTATCATAGTTTGTTTCAAATGTAAAAATCGTAATTGATATTAATTTGACATTTCCACTACTGGATAGTGTGAGTTTGTAAATCAGAAATCAAATATATATGTGCATGCAAGTGTGAAACATAGTTAGTAGATAATGGCAAACCAAATGAATATTCAAAAACATTCTATATATATTGTATTCTATATATATTGCAGTGATTAATTGATTGGATCCCATTACTTTGAACACAACTTGTACATGATTAAACAAGACAAACAAAGAGTGAAAAGAAAAGAAGATTTTCTTTGCCGAAATCAATGCACTTTTGACCTTAAGAGAAGCTTAATCAATACAATTAATAAGAAAACCATATAAGTTAAAAATCACAAAATAACATAGTAGGTGTTAAAGCTTAACGATTTCCTTCACATATAAACTAAATAAAAAAATAAATCATGCGCTGAACTAAAGAAAAAGCTTAGCAAAACGAACCACTAGTCTTATGCAGAATCAAAATCCATTTTAATATCATGTTATATTTAACTCTAACATAAAATTTTAAACTGACGAATAAAAAATTTCAACTAGTATCTCGACTGCAAGTATGCTTATATAGTTATGTGGGATAAGGAGGGATTGATATTTGTAACATAATTGATAAAGGTAGCAAGTGGTGGAAATGGAACATGCATCAATGAAAATGGGTTGGATTAATTAAGTAGATGAAGCCATTTAATACTAAACAAGTACAATGTCTGTCCAATGCCAACATTTCACCTCCACCACTCACTCTCTCTCTCAATTATCATGTGTATATATGTTTTGTGGTAATTAAAGAAATAAAACAGAACATGAAGCCACCTGCTGCTGGTCAAATGTTTATCAACTTCATCACCTGGGTTGCTCACCCGAGAAACCCGGAAAAATAATACTCTTAAATTAATTTACAAGACAGTGTCTGACTTTTTTTTAGTTTTGTTTGTTTTGTTTTGGTTAATCAGCTTAACAAAGACACAGACAGCAATACTTTGGTATCAATGATTTCCAGAACTACTTACTATATTTGGAATATATATTTTTATATATCATTAGATCCTTGAATTGTGGGGATCCAGTTCACTTTCCCACTTAATTAACATCTTAAATCTTCTTTAACTCTATGCTTATTAATATGATCAACTACCTATAAATATATAGTTGTGTGTTGTTCTTCACAAGATAATATAATTCAACTAGATTAAGTTTGAATTAAGAGCTAATTAATTAACATGTGACACAGACTTGTGTGCATGGTTGCAATGCCATGACCTCTCACAACAGAATTTGCCCATCTCAATCCCTAATAATAATACCTCTAATTAACCAACTTGTGGACAAGAAATGAAAAATTGATAACAATAAGAAAAGTTCATCATATACATGACTTTGGGAACATGGAATTATACTTTATTGGTGAAGTTGATTCATGTTTTCATGGGCAGGTCGATCATTCTTCATTAGTAAAGTCAATACATGTCATCGTGAATATGGTGATCATGCAACATTTTTAGGCAAAGTTGATCCATGTCTTCATGGACATGGAGATCATTCTTCATTGGTGAAGTTGATCCATACTTTTGTGGGCATGACGATCATCATTCATTGGCAAAGTTGAACTATGTCTTTAATTAGGGGACATGACAAAAGGCATTCCTGAGCAAATTTGATATATGCCTTTGTGGGCATGACAATCATCTTTTATTGGAAAAGTCAATCAATACATTCGCATGCATGAAGATCGGGCTTCCCTAGCAAATTTGATTCATGCATTGGTGGGTATAGCGATCATCCTTCATGGGCGAATTCAATTCATATCTTTGGGGACATGACGATCGGTTTTTCTGAACGAAGTTGATCTATGCCTTCGTGCGCACGACAATCGACCTTCTCGGAAAAAGTTGATTCATGTCTTTGTGGACATGGTGATTATTCTTTATTGGCAAAGTCCATCCATGCCTTCATGGGCATGATGTTCATCCTTTGCAAGTGAACTTATACATTTCTTCGCAAGCATGACAATCATCTTTCAGTGGAAAAGTCAATGTTTCCAATTGATTCATTATTTCTTTTTTGTCTTGGCAAGAAACCTTATGAACTTAAGACAACTTCGTGGCTTTTTAGCCATAACAAGGTATTATAGAAAGTTCTTTCGGAATTATACTCGTATTGTTTCTCCACTTACGGTTCTCCAGAATAATTTTTTAAAATGGTACAAACAAACACAATCATCAACCACATCTCCTTAGAAAGAATAATCCCGGATCTCGTTTTACACCTTCCAAATTCCACGAACTCATACGTGGTTGGTCTCAATTCGCAAGTTTCTAAAACACATGAAAAATAAAACTGACCTACCATACTTGTGTGTTTAGGTGGATTTTCATTAGTTATTTTTTTTCCAATTAGTACAATTATAATTGTCTATGTGTCTTCAAATTTGGTCGGTAAAAAAAAATAATGTTACATATCATATGTTATGCATCTCATACATGTCATGAAACACACATCCTAAATAACATGAACCTAGCCATTTTCGAAAAGCACAAACTCTAGATTCTTTGGAATTGAGTAACTCACACTCTCACAGCTAACCTAGCTGGACAATAATCATATAGGAATATGCAGCATTATTAGTACTTGATTATTTATATAATACAATTACTAAATTATATTATTTGTCTGTAACTGGTTCGAATCTCTGGAAGCTAACCTAGCTAGTTTGAAAAGAAACCAAGCCTCAGCTCATTTAACTGCACAAGATTAAGAAAGTCAACTACTCATAAACCATAGCTAAGCAAGTGCATGCAAATTTTGTCTCTGTCGTTGAATTTAAATATATATGGTTCCTATAGTTTTCATATTTGATCCATATTTGACCATCATCTTATATTATATAGTCTATGCTGCAACTTGCTAGAGTGAAAACGTTATTTTATTTTTATTTTAGGTTTCAAAAATATATTTTATTCGTCTAATTAATATTGTTTGTATTTGGAATTTTGTGTGGTCTAATAACGTAAAGTTCACTTTCATTTAATTTGTCAAATCAAAATACTGCTATGCTCCACACACACATGCACAATTATCTTTCTTTTCTTGGTCCAAATTAATTCCAAATAGAAACCTAACACCAAAACCAACCAACTCCATGACATGATATATTTCTTTCAAAAAGAGGGAAATTATATATTTTCAACGTTGTGTGTTTTTTCCTTTTACGTTATATACTCTATTTAAATATAATCAATTAAAATTGCTAATAACTATTTTTGTTCACATTGAAAACGATATAATGGCATAAAAGTAAACAGATAATTCAAAGATTCATAGCTCTTATTTATTGAATATCATTCTGAGATCCTCTACAAGTGGAATCTTTATCGCAAAGGATTTTAATATTTTGACCATAGCTCGTTTTAAAAATAATTATCTATTTCTTATTTAAATATAAATTAATAACAATTTTAGTAACCATCCAAAACTTGTTACAACAAATAATACAGAGTAATTCATATTGAGATGGCTTTTTTTTTTTTTTTAATTAAAAACACATGAGTACAGCAACAAAAACAAATTATAACCATCTCAAGTATGAATTACCAACAATTTTGGTTACAAACTTCTAAATTCGTTAAAAGCAATAATAAAAATAAACTTACTTTGTAACAATTTTTTATTATAAAATA
This sequence comes from Pelargonium nanum, assembly GCA_036897485.1. NCBI lineage: Eukaryota > Viridiplantae > Streptophyta > Magnoliopsida > Geraniales > Geraniaceae > Pelargonium > Pelargonium nanum. Next base: position 42,260 of record JAYMTF010000229.1, read on the forward strand.
TTAGTTAAAAACAATTAGTACAATTTTTTATAATTATAATTATAACTAAAACTATATCTTTTATTAGAAATGAAAGTTTGACGCTCAATTTAGGATTGAATGGAATAAAAAATTGTGCTTATATCTTTTCACACTACAAAATAAATATTATAATAAATAAATAAAAACATGTATATACATGTACATGACCTTACTCCATCACCACTCTCTGTCTCTCTCCATTATAAATATGTAATATAATAATATATTTATATATACAAGTACCAGAATTTATATATACAGACACGAACCAGTACTCACCAAAAAAATCTGATACATCGTATTAATTGTAGCTCCATGGTCATGAACACCATCGACACTGTAATGGAGACCCCAACACCCCTAAACCCGAAACCCAAACCTCTCACTCGTCTCAACTCCTACGTCGCCGCCTCCCGAGTCGGCAAGCGATTCAAGATCGCCGAGCGCAACTCCACCTTCACCACCGAGCTCCGCGCCGGCACCACCACCTTCCTCACCATGGCCTACATCCTCGCCGTCAACGCCTCCATCTTGACCGACTCCGGCGGCACCTGCTCCGTCTCCGACTGCATCCCCCTCTGCTCCGACGTCTCCGTCCCCGTCTCCAACTGCACCTCCTCCGGTCTCCAGATCCTCCAGCCCGACGCCTCCTGCAAGTTCGACCCGGTCAATCCGGGTTACACCGCCTGCCTCGACCGCCTCCGCAAGGACCTCATCGTCGCCACCGTCGCCTCCTCCCTCATCGGCTGTCTCATTATGGGCGTTTTCGCTAACCTCCCCCTCGCTCTCGCTCCCGGAATGGGCATCAACGCCTATTTCGCCTACACCGTCGTCGGCTTCCACGGCTCCGGCAGCATCTCCTACCAGAGCGCCCTCGCCGCCGTCTTCCTCGAGGGCGTCCTCTTCTTACTCATCTCCGCCATCGGCTTGCGAGCCAAACTCGCCAAACTCGTCCCCAAACCGGTCCGAATCAGCTCCTCGGCCGGTATCGGTCTCTTTCTCGCTTTTATCGGACTCCAGAGCAACCAGGGAATCGGTCTTATCGGGTACAGCTCATCCACTCTCGTGACCCTCGGAGCCTGCCCCAGATCCTCCCGAGCATCGCTCCCTCCCGTCATAACGGCCGCTAACGGCACCGTTAGTTTGCTCGCCGGCGGTACCGTATCGGGCGATATATTGTGCCTCAACGGCCGAATGGAGAGCCCGACATTCTGGCTCGGAGTCGTCGGTTTCGTCGTGATCGCGTACTGTCTCGTGAAGGACATCAAAGGAGCGATGATCTACGGTATCGTGCTCGTGACGGCGGTTTCGTGGTTCCGAAACACGAGCGTGACGGCTTTTCCCGATACGGCGTCCGGAAACTCGGCGCACGAGTATTTCAAACAAGTCGTCGATTTCCACACGATTAAAACCACCGCCGGAGCGTTGAGCTTTAAGAGCATCGGAAAAGGCTTTTTTTGGGAGGCGCTCGTCACGTTCCTCTACGTCGACATATTGGATACGACCGGTACGCTCTACTCCATGGCCCGATTCGCCGGTTTCTCGGACGCCAACGGCGATTTCGAGGGGCAGTATTTCGCCTTCATGTCGGACGCGACGGCGATTGTGGTGGGGTCGCTGCTGGGGACGTCGCCGGTGACGGCGTTTATCGAGTCGTCGACGGGGATAAGGGAGGGAGGGAGGACGGGGATAACGGCGCTAACGGTGGCGGGATATTTTCTGTTAGCGCTGTTTTTCACGGCGTTGCT
>JAYMTF010000230.1:0-43858 GCA_036897485.1 Pelargonium nanum
GACGGGCCCTTTGTACTTTGTATTTGTCTCCTTCGGGTTATTAATAATACGAAGTACCGCTTGCTTATCCAAAAAAAAAATTATTAATGTTGTTCGATTTGGTCTCGATTATATATGTTATATTGTTTCAAACTAGTTAAATCCATAATGGTAACATTAATTAGGCTGAGGTGAAAATTATTCTCCAGGATTTTTTTCATTGAGGTGATACCCACGCGGTATTTAAGTTAACTAAATTTACCATGAAACCATTTTGTAACAATAATGATACGAGTAAAAAGAAAAAAGATCAATCATGCTTTTTTTTACTTGTATAAAAAAAAAGATCAATCATGCTTGAACTATGAGATTAACAAACAGAAAAAAATTCCTATGCCCAGCCTAAAAAATTTGTGAAGAAAATTCATTACAATTTAGTGGATGTAAACATAAAAAATCAGTTATATGAAATTTATTTTATCAAATTTTGTGGGTTATTTTTGCACCTTGAAATTCAATAAATTTAATTATATGAGAGTAAAAACTAGGCAGAAGTTTGAAATTACCTGAACTGAGAAGCAAAGCAACACACACAAATCCAACAAGGAAGCATTTTGCAGAAATAGCCATTTTGTATGTAGAATTAGTTTTTAATCTGCAATATATAAAGCAATAGCTAGATATGTGAATGTTTGATGTGAATAAGCTCATGTATGTTCCTATTTATACACCACTTTCATACCAAAATTTAATATGATCTTATAATAAATATATAATTAAATTAAAAGATATCCTTTTTTAATAAAAAAATTCCAATCCCTTTTTTCTCTTCAAATGAATTTTTAATTCAGATTGAATGACATTACGCACAAACAGTCAAACTATGTCATTAATGGTTATTTGAAATCAAATAAAATATTTTATAATAAAAAAACTAAATTACGAAAATATGATTTTAATAGTAGAATTTATCTAATGCGTGTAACTTATGAACACGTTAAGGAGCATTGGAAATTGAGTTTGTTATTTTTGCATCAATTATTTTATCTTGGAAAATTAATTAAAAGTTTTGGTCATGGCTCCGTTCGGTCATGCTAGATCTCTCTCTACCATGTTTTCCTTAGCATGAATATCGTTATTTCAGGAGCCTCTTTTGATGCTTGGTGTATAAGTTTTTTTTTCCTTCTCGGAATTTGTACTTTTACTTTTCCTTTCGAATTTATATAATAGAAGTACCGTTTGTTGATATTAATAAAAAAAAATCCATGAAAGTGAGTAGATATAATTAATAAAAATTATAAAATACGAGTTGCGTGGAATTTTGTATATATATTTTTTTTATATCTTTAAGGGTCATTCGAATCGATTCAATCCAGTCCCCAGATCATGATTTTTTGGTCCGGTTCTAGATTTGGGCCCTAACTGATCCTGCTTCGGGCACCCTTTTGATCCGAATCGGTCCAAATAAACACCCATATTAGTAGCAGTAGATGGAAGACACAAGTGAAGTGAAGTAAAGAGAAAGTATTATCATTAGACGAATTTATTTCTTCAATGTGTACGAGAACAAAAACAGAGTTAATTTTGTCGCTAACAATATATAATGACGATAATGAATTAGTTGCCGTAGCAATAACAACGTTCCTCCGGCGAGTCCGGAGACGGTTTTTCGCAGGCGCCGCCTAGAGGATAACGTTGCTTAATGCAGTACTGGTTGCAATCTGGATGATTAGAGCAAGGCCCTTCGTCTACCTTCCACTTTTGTGCAATTGCATGTTCTGCAACTTTTTTTTTTTTTACAATTCAATGATCACTAACTACTAATTAACAAAAATAATACTTAAATAAAAATAATTATTATTCAAGTGCATGTAGATGGAATAAAATGTTGTAAATCAAGAATACGCATTTTTATAGGACTAATTTAAAATAAAAAATAAAAAACAATTCAATCTTTTGAACAAAATTCGAACCGGATCAGACCGGACAAATGTATCTTTAGAGGACTAATCCAATCGGTCCAGATTAGCGGGTTCAAATCTTGGGACTCAAGAAATTGTTCGAAAGCATTTTTAGCGTATTTATAGGAGAATGAAAAAACATCTTGATTTGACGTGTATCGACAAATCTCAACTAATAAGTAATAATCCGTCACTTAAAATACTTTGTTTTATATAAAACCAACCTTGTACTAAATAGAATAATATCGAGATATGCAAAAAAAAAAAAAAAAAAGGTTTGAAAATATACTCTTTCTATGAGTTATTTTTGTAACTTGAAATTTAATCAATTAAATTGTTAGACAATAAAAACTAGCAAGAAGTTGGAATTTACCTGAACTTAGGAGAAATGCAACACAAAGAAATCCAATAAAGAAGGATTTTGCAGAACCAGCCATTTTGTTTGTATATTTAGCTATTAATTTTCAATGTTTAAGCTTTGGATATGTGGAAGGTTGATGTAAAAAGGCTCATGTATATGCCTATTTATACAAAATTATTATGGTCTTCTAAAATTTAAAATGGTTTGTATTCATGTATTCTAAAGTGCAAGTATTTTTTAATTCCAAAATTTTCTCTCTATAATTAAATTTCTAAAGTATTTTGTTTCAAAAAAATAATATTTGAAGTATTTAATAATCAATATTCAAAGGTAATAAATCATGAAATATATTTCTTACCGAGAAATTCATGCATAAAATCATATTATAAATCATAAAAACTAATTTTATGTACCATCCATATGGTAAAAAAAATATATCATTAATGCCCAAAATTAAGAATTCCCATCGTATATATTCTAAGCATCTTGGTTTTTGGAATAATAATTAGGGTAATGTTTCATTTTGGTAACTTAACTATACATATTGTTCCAAATTGGTGCATCATTTGATTCTTGTTTTGATTTGGTATTCAAATTATTAATATCACTCCAATTTGGTATACCTGAACTATACATATTGTTCCAAATTGATACATAGTTTGATTTTTGTTTCCATTTGATACTCAAACTATAAATATCGTTCCAATTTGATACTTAAACTATGTATTTTTGTTTCAAATTGGTCTCACATGTAGTTGTGTCGTTCAATCAATCCCAAGTGACATCTCTTTTTAATTTCCATCTTTTAGAAATCAAGTATATGATTTGGTAACTTCGGCGTGTCTAACGTATATAAAAGCGATGTCACATTTGTTGTGTACTTACATTCAAAGACACAATACGACATCGTAGTGCGGCAGTCCTTCAACTAGTGAGTGAGAAACAAATGCGACATCATTTTTGTATCTGATAGCCACGCTGAAATTGTCAGATTATATATTTATTTTCTAAAAACACGTGAAAATTAAAAACGGATGCCACTTGATTGGACGGTACAGTTACATGTGAGACTAATTTGGAACAAAAATAAATAATTTATAGGTACCTAATTAGAACGATATCAATATATAGTTTAAGTACTAAATAGAAACAAAAACTAAATTAGATAACAATCTGGAACAATATGTATAGTTAAAGTATCGAATTGGAACGATATCAATAGTTTAAGTGTAGAATAAAAACAAAAATCAAACTAGGTACCAATTTGAAAACATATGTATAATTAAAGTACCAAAATGGAACATTCTTCTAATGATTAATATAGTTGACTATAGAAATATAGGTAGAATGGAAGTGAATCTACTTGCTTAAATTTAAGTACTTAGGTAAGTCAAACACTTAAAAGCAATTTTCAAGTACTTGTGTCAACTCTCTGGTAAAAAAATTACTTATGAAATTTTACGTATCATCAACACATGTACATATTGAAGTTTTCGAATTATTTTAATTATTTATTTTTTAACTTTAAGTTATTTCTTAATGTTGATTTGAACTTCGCGGAAGACCCTATTTGCTAGTTCTCAAGGTTTAAAAGAAAGGATGACATCATTCCGAAATCATTGCCACATCATCATGACATTATGACCATGTCATTATTTATATCGTCATATAATAATAAAATTCATTACTTGGAAGGAGTGAATAAAAAGTCGAATCTCTATTTGTGCAACGTCACTTCTTTCTTGCATATATATATAGTTCGATTTTTTCGTTACCTTTACGAAAGTACTAAGTATTGTCGTAAAACTAATTTATTTATTTAATGTGTACGAGAACAAGAACAAGAGCATAGTTTATTTGTCGCTAACAACATATGACGACGATAATGAATTAGTCGGAATAGCAATAACAATGTTCCTCCGGCGAGTCGGGAGTCGGTTTTTCGCAGGCGCCGCCCAAAGGATAACGTTGGTAGAGGCAGTACATGTTGCAGTCTTGAAACTTAGAGCAAAGTCCCATGTCAAACTTATACTTTGCTGCTTCTGCATGTTCTGCAACTTTTTTTTTTTTGACAATTCAAATCATTATTCAAGTGCATGTACATTGAATAAAATGTAGTATACTAGGAATACACATTTTTATAGAATTTTTTTAAAAAAAATTAAATAGAAAACAATTAAGTTGTCAGAAAATTACTAATCAGAAAGGATTAGACCAGACTAGCTAAATGTCTCTTTTAAGGACTAATCAATCGGTCTAGATTTAGTCCAAACCGATTTTCGCCCTGATGACGTTTAAGTGGTCAAGGTGATTAACTCTAATCATATATATATATGACATGTTTTGTCGAGTGTCAATTAATAAATCGTCACTTAAAAACTTTTGTTTTATGACAAGCCTAAATTGTATTATATAGAATAATTTAGCACATCATATCAATAAATACAAATTTGAATAATCTCGAGATGCATAAAAAAGGTCTCGAAAACACTCTTGCTAAGAGTTATTTTTGCAGCCTGAATTCAATCAATTTAGTTATAAGACAATAAAAACTAGCAAGAAGTTGGAAATTACCTGAATTTAGGAGCAATGCAACACAAAGAAATACAATAAAGAAAGATTTTGCAGAACCAGCCATTTTGTTTGTATATTTAGCTATTAATTTTCAATGTTTATGCTTTGGATATGTGAAAGGTTGATGTAAAAAGGCTCATGTATATGCCTATTTATACAAAAATTATTATGGTTTTCTAAAAATTTAAAATGGTTTGTGTTCATGTATTCTAAGGTGCATGTATTTTCTAATTCAGAAATTTTCTCTCTATAATTATATTCCTAATTAAAAAAAATGTTTGAGGTATTTAATAATCCATACTAAAAGGTAGCTTAAAAAAATCCATACTAAAAGGTAAAAAATCATGAAATATATTTCTTATCCACAAAATTCATGCATAAGAACATATTATAAATCATAAAAACTAGTTTTATGTACTACCATCTTATGAATGATAAAAAAAACATCATTAATGTCAAAAAGAATTACCATCATATATCTTCTAGAAGCATCATAGGGAGGTGAACATATTTACCTATATTTACTTTCCTAAATTTAATTAAGTCGGACATTTAAAACGACGTAATTTTAAATAAGTGGTTGAAAAGAATTTTAAAACTATTCGAGTGAATGAGAAAAGTAACACTCGTAATATTATCGAAACTTAAGAGTTTTGTTCATCTTCTTTTGGTATTGACGCGTTGCAAGTCAAATGAGTATATGATAACTCGCATTCATATTGAGTTATCCATCAACATTTTGTAAGGTCATTATAATTTTAAGTAATTGTACTTAAAAATCACATCATTGTAAAAAGTCTCGACTTAGTACCACCTCATAATAAAATACATCAATATTGAAATTGAACCGCCTCACAAGAAAAATCGTTCACCTCTTTCTCATACTTAATATTCACAAGAGGGCAGAGACTTTCATATCGCAAGGAAAGGTTGTTACTCTCTTTCATCCTCCCCAAGATCGCCACCTCGTCGGGCCAAGGCTCTCCACCTCTTTGGATCACCATAAGACTTTCTCACCTTGGTAAACGCTTGGAAGCTACCCAACGTGTTAGACATCTCAATCCGCACACCTCGATGGTCGAGGGGAATGGAAGAGCTTAAAAGCTCACTCAATGCCCACAAAAGGGCATATCCGGTAGGCTAGAAATCGAGCACCCTAAGTGGACTTTGAAGCGGACACCAATTCACCAACAGTCAATCACACAATAATATGTAGCAATCTTTGCTTGTGAGTATAAATACTAATTCCTTGGTAAGAGGGGGATCCATAATTGACAATAAGGCTTTTTCTCTCTACTTTTTTTTTCTAAAATTCTCTCTCAAGTCCTCTCTAACAATGTTCGGTTCAAATTCCCTTAGAGTAGATTGTTACTCTCATGTTCAAGGAAGTTTTCTGAACACACACTCGAGTCTCTGTTTAATGGTATGCAACCCTTGTGCATGCTTCAAGAACCCAGAAGCAAAGTCTCAAACCTTCGATTCCACCCTCATGACCACAACCTCCAACTCCATCTCACAAAACTTCAAATATTTTCATGACAACTACTCTAACACGAGGACAAGACGACAACATAACTAAATGTACTATTTAGATCCGAGCCATATTAAGAAGCGCATCAGTGTATTTCATATAACTTTCCAATACAAACGCGGTAACGCCTTTAGATTTCATAATATGTCTTAAACAAAACTTAACTAACGAGAGGTACAACACTTTTATTAATCCGACGACAAAAGACGAGATGTATAAACGAAAATTAAGTATCATATAAAACTAGTTTGGATTGCAATAACAATTATTTTCAGTTGAACCGGGAGCCGACGGTTCGCACTGACCGCCGTTTTTAAAACCGTAGTCGACGCACCACTTATTGCAGTCAATGATCTTCGTACAAGGCCCTTGATACACTTTCCCCTCTTGTGCTCTTGCATCTTGTGCAACTACATTTTTTTACATTTCAAATCAATTAGTAAATATTTATTACTTTTAAATAGTAGTATATATCTATCAATTGAATCATAAGAAAGTAAAAAAAAAAAAAAAAATGTTCCATATACTTGCTTCTTCAACTATTCATTTCATTTTGGATTTAGAATTTTTTTGCTGATGTAACAATCACATGACGCTTAAATTAACTAAATCTACAGTGAGACCGTTTTGGAACAAAATTGTACAGTTTAGAGACAAATTTGACGTGACAGTCACGTCGATTATACAATTTTGTTTTAAATTGATCACACCAATAGATTTAGCTAAATCATGTGGCCGTCCTCATGTAAAAAAAAATTGTCACGCCAATTTAATTTGACGACACCGGTTCAGGTCTGAACCATTTGAAACGGACAAAATAGCTAGTTTGGAATCAAATTGAAACAATATGAATAATTATATATGCAATTGATTGCCGATTTAGAATAAAACAGATAGTTGGACGACCAAAATAAAACATTTTCGAAAGAAAAATTAGTAGAAGTTGGAAATTACCTGAACTTAGGAGCAATGCAACACACAGAAATCCAAGAAAGAAGCATCTTGAAGAACCAGCCATTTTGTGTGTAGATTTGGTTTTTAATCTGCAAAAGTGTTTATGCTTTGGATTTGAGAATGGTTGATATGAAAATGCTCTTGTATATGCTTATTTATACACCATTTTTGTACTAACAATATGGTCTTCAAGTATCTAAAATGATTCGTTTTAAATCTCTAATTATTTCTGATTCCAAAACCAAATCTCTCTCTAATGAAATTTCTAATTCACAATATTTGAGTAGATAATTCAAAATCCCAAAGTAAAAAAAATGTGATTATTAACCAAAATAGGACATCAAAATACTTTCTTTAAACCACTATAGATCACTTTTCGATTTGTGGTGGTTCAATTCTTTCTTCCGCATCATTACTTTTAAATAAACATCGATGTAACATATATAACTTGATTAACTTCTTTCTTCCGTTGGTTTCATTATCACTACCAGTTCATCTTTTACAATTCCCTTGCAGACGCGACGTTATCATCTTCGCCTCCACGCCTTTACTATATGCTAGTTTGTGAGAGTGTTTCCTAAGGATAGATTAGTTATTCTCAAGTTATTCTGTATCAAATCGTATTTCAGTAGTTTTTATTTTTTCGGTTTGTTTCTATCGCGATCTACCATCCCTTGTTGGAAATGTCGGTATGTCTTTCCTTGTTGAAAGTTGTTTTTGTTATGATTTAATAGATATTGTTTGACACTGATGGAATGCATTCTTATCGGCAAGGATTCAAGGACGTCGATCAGTTATCGCTGAAACTGATGTTATTCAGGTCGTTGTTGGAGTTAAAACCTGAAAAGACGAAACCAAGATTTTCGGGTTGGCAAGTTACGATTTAACACAATTCTTGGACATAATAGAATTTGTGTCTGTGAAGCGGTCTGCGAACGGTGTGGCCAATGCGATTGCTAGGTCCGTTGTTTCTATAACGTCGGCAACGTTGATCATCGAGTTGTAATCAAATTATATTTATTGAATAAAATACAATAGTTTATTTTTTTTTTTGAAAAAGAACAAAATCTAAGTAATGATAATGGATTCTTTTTTAAGAACAATTTAAATCCACTAATATTTTAAAAAATGTGACATTCTCCGACATTTGTGCAAAAACTCACGCTATCCTTTCAAATTTTTCGAGAAAATAATTGAATTTAAGCTCACAACTTTCGATCAATTAACCCAAATTTATATTACCTCTAAGAGAATAATTGCCCATATTATGGTAGCAATAATAATTGCAATGACCAGGCCCAAATTCTACCTGTTCTTGCTTGTTCTGGCAATAGCCATAGTGCATTGTTGCTCCCTTACGAGCACTCCTTGTCCCCCGGGAGATCCCTCTTGTGAAAACCCGCTTCAAGATGATGACAATCCCGACGCTCAAGAACCTGACCAGAGACGCGAATTAGATAGCATATTCGACATGTGGAAGTTGTGGAAGAAATTTCATGTGCGTGTTATAAACAATTTGGGCAACAACAAGGTTTTGTACGCACATTGCAAGTCTAGAGACGATGACTTGGGCGAACGGTACATACCAAACGGGCAGTTAATGCACTGGAGTTGCCACCCTTCATGGGACTTGAATACCCTCTTCACCTGCGAGGTGAAGAAAGATGACGGATTATACAACTGCAATTTCAAGGCGTTTTGGGACAACGATAAAAAAATATACTACTATTGCGACGAAGCAAATTGCAATTGGATAGCAAAAGAGGATGGAATTTACCTGCAAGACATTCCGGGGAAGAGAGACATGCATCTCCATAACTGGACCGATGTCCCCTCCGGACTAATTGATCCTCCTGAAGGAGATTACGATAATGATCCTCTACCTGATCCACCCAAGCACTAATTCCAAAGTCCGGTGTAAAATACAACAATAATATAAGCATTATCATTTATCAGTATGTCGCGAAAATACTAAATATATGGGATTTCAATTCCACCTTGGAAAAAAATACGTGTATTCCTTTTGCAAAGAGATATATAAGAATGTGCGACAACACAAATTGTAAGCTTTTGACCGTTAAAACTAAGAATACTCGATAAAATACAATCATATCAAAATTTCTCCACACTGATCCCCCAGTTCTTGCATGACGATCACTTTTGACTAGACTCTAACTTACCAAAATTTGAAATCTTGCTAGAGAATATATAATCAATAACTTGTACAATTGTTTATCATGAAATCTTTCTTGATAGATTCCTTAACCCACATCCTACACATTTAAGAACAACTGTTCCTGTTGATGGATCGGGCTTGATCACAAATTTAACACCCAGAAAGTCTCTGATGTTTCTAAGCGTTTCGATTCCATAAGGTGATAGCTTTCCCACACGAACCTTGGAAACATCTTGAGGGCATAGAGCACAAAGAAGAAAGAGTAAACCCTACAAGATGAAAATAATGATAAATTTATTGTTATTATGGTATGGCAGAGTACTCGAGAACAGTGAAGACATGGAAATTTAACTTCACAAACAGACTCCATGAAACTTAATACGCATTGCAAATACAGCCATTTAGCTTGGAAAAGAAACCAACCACTGAAAACAAACCGTCCTGTTTCCCAAACTTGATTCTAAATATATAGGAACTTAGACTAGCCCTCTCTCTGGACAAATTTTCTCTAGCGACTTTACGAAGATCAGCTCTTGAATCTAAATATATAGGAACTTACACTAGCTCTCTCTCTCCCTCACAAATTTTCTCCAACTTTACGAGGATCAGCTGGTGGTTCCAATGGTAAGTAAGCAAGAGGAAACAAGTGAAAATTAAAAATAAACATATTGCAACACAAACCTGGTGGGTTGAATCTACTACACCACCTTGCTCAATCTCCCCAAGTAGAACAGCTGCAATTTGCTCGCCAACATCCTCAGGAGGCGTCAGTTCTTTCTCTTCCTCATCAACTTCACCCGACTCTTCCCCTCGTGCATAGGAAACTGCAGTATCTGCAGAGATAAAGCAACCAGAAGTTGTTTCTGCAACAAGTGAAATTCCATAACCAGGTGACCTGCCATAAAAATGTCTCTACATCAGTTAAATTAAACACAGGACCCAACAAAGAAACGTCTAGCAAACTCTTGGAATTAAACGTCCAAAAGTGACGCTAAAAAGTTGAATCAAACGGATACATAAAGCATACTTTCCGGCTTGTGCACCAGCTTTATGATCTGTATATATGTGAACATCCGGAAGCAAGCGGTTGAAGATTCCACGAGCTGCATGAATCATGGTATTTTCAAATTGAGAAGACACTCTGGTTGAATAAGTAACCCCTCTAATCCTTTTAACCATTCCCTCATCAATCCAGGTGACTGCCTGTAGACCAAAACATTTGATGAAAAACAAGAAACATAATCATACACGCACATGAACATGCCTTAATTTGAAACTCACTGATAGACTTTGAACTGTGGGAACAGACAAAATGACTTCACCACCACCATGAGGTGGAGATCCACGGCTCTCAATTTTCAGCTCCAATCCATCAGAAGGAATTCCAAAACGCTTCAACAAGGGTAAGGTGGTTGATCGGAATGTGTCAATACATGGATCCTTTGGATCATTGGTAATCCCTGGAAACAATCAAAACAAGTTTAAAACCGCCTCACAACATCTTATTGAATAAATGCATCATTTTTACATGTTTGTTAGCCATAACATAAAATATTAAAGTTGCAGCTGTGAGGGCAATGTGGAATTCAGATTATAACTTCCAAAATCTTCTGGACTGTACTATTGTCCAGAACCAGTAGGGAACCACTTGCTAATGAGTAATGACAAAATGGAAGGACGGAGAATCAGTTCAGTTTTCACTGAGTAAACACATCATAACTAACTGAATTCATTTTTAGTTAATGATTAGAGGTGGCAATACGTGCCGTAACTCGACATACGATATGAAATTAGTAGTGTTGTGACACATACAACACACACACTTAAGGGTATAATACTAAATTAATCTCAATAACGTGTCAACAAGGCTCATTTAGTTTCCATGTTAAACGTTTCATGTTTTGTGTTCATAAAAAAGTCATGTTCTTGTTCAACCATTCAGCGCGAAAGCATGAATTTCCAGCTCTAAAAATAATAGATATATACTTTCAGTTACTGATTACGGAAATGTTAAAAGTATAGGAACTCAATGAGTTACACTATCATCTCAAGTACATATTAATTATGGAAGCTGCAAAAATGCAATTTAAACACTCAAGCACATGTGAAAGCAATAAACGTTGAAACATAAATTATCACAAACAATAATCAAAAGCTATTACCTTTAAGCCTAATAGTAAGGGGCTTCTTAGCAAACAAAGCCAGCACAACCAGTGGCTCCAAGAAGTATCCAATGGATCGACTGACACCACAGTCGTGCACTAGATGCCTCCCACCCATCACAATCCCAGGCTTGTACTTCAATTTCGTCCCTGCACACACAAACACACGCACAAGCTAAAATCAAAATTAGGGTTCTTTTTCCCATCAATTTTCGTAGCAGGTACAGAACGAAAGGGAAGGAAATTTACCGGTTTCGTTGATTTCGACATGGCAGTCGTCGGAGATCTTCTCGAGCAGGCGGAGGAAGGAGACCTCGTGGGGACGGAGGCCCGGCCATGTATGGTCGGCGCGAATGTCGTCGACGAGAACCGAAGTTCCGGAAAGGGTCGAAAGGAGGAGCCTTTGCCTCAGGTTCTCGCTTCCCTTAACTCTCTTGTACTCTGTCTTCCCCATTCTTCTCTCTCTCTCTCTCTGAGTTTGTTCTGCAACTGAGAAGCTGTAGCAGAAACAGAAGAAGCAGAGGACTTGAAGAAGACGGAGGCTAGGGCAATGAAATTGATGCAAATATTTTGGAGAAGAAAAAGAAACAGACACAAATGGGCTTTTATGTTTTGTTTTCGGCCCACTTTTGGTGGTGGGTTTAACACCACAGTCTTGAATGTAGATTTATTGGGCCTATTTTGGCCCAAGATGCTCTTATGGGTATTTTCCCAAAATAACATCCATTTTCATTTTCATTATTACAAATTAGTTAGTGTTGTGGTGAATGACTCAATTTGGCGCATGAACTTTCATGTTTCGACTCAATTTAGTACTTAAATATTTACCCAAAATAGTTTTTTAACTTTCATGTTTCGATCCAAAATGGTCCCTTAATTTTTAAATATTGACAAATTTTGTCATTGCTCTTAGAGCTAAAATATAAAATTCATATATTGAATTGGGCCAAAATTCGAAACATAAAAACTAATTTTGAATAAAAAAAGCTTTGTGGACCAAATTAGTAGAGCTGACAAAATGGAACCAATCCATCAGGTACTTGAAATTTCACCTCTTTTTTTTACGGGTTCGGGTATGAATTTATCAACTCGAAAAAATTGAGTCAGATAAATTATAAAAATTTTGAGTCAAGTCAGGGTCGGATATACTCGCAAAAAACAATGCATTTTATGTATAAAACCCGACACACAAATTTACCACCTTTAAAAATTATGTCAAAACACAAAAGTTCAAGACTAAATTGGGTATATATGTAAATTGATGTATATGATATTGTTATTTACCACCTCTCAACATTATTATTTTCGAGTTGCTTTAAAAAAAAAACATTATTATTTCCGAGTTCAAATGTAAGTGGCATTAGGGCACATATGTAAATTGATCCATATGATATTTTGTTTTTGTTTTTCTATTTTCACTTGTAACTTCGTTTCGTCTCTTCTATTCTATATATAGACCACCACAAAACACCCCAAAGAGAGAAACTTGATCCCAAAGACACCACAAACGCCCCAAATCCGCAGCACCCAGAACCCATCTCTCTCCCAAAACCTCAGAAATCGAACTCTGAAATCATGGGTCAGGGCAGTCCCGGAGGCATGGGCCGCCAAGGCATGCCCGGCGACCGGAAGCAGGACGGCGGCGACAAGAAGGAGAAGAAGTTCGAGCCTCCTCCGGCGCCGTCCCGGGTCGGCCGGAAGCAGCGGAAGCAGAAGGGTCCCGAGGCGGCGGCGCGGCTGCCGACGGTGACGCCGCACAGCAAGTGCAAGCTGAGGCTGCTGAAGCTGGAGCGAATCAAGGACTATCTGCTTATGGAGGAGGAGTTTGTGGCCAATCAGGAGAGGCTCAAGCCGCAGGAGGAGAAGGCGGAGGGGGGCAGATCTAAAGTCGATGACTTGAGAGGCACGCCGATGAGTGTTGGGAATCTGGAGGAGCTGATCGATGAGAACCACGCCATCGTTTCGTCATCGGTCGGTCCCGAGTACTATGTCGGAATCTTGTCTTTTGTCGATAAGGATCAGCTGGAACCTGGGTGCGCAATTTTGATGCACAACAAGGTATGTGGTTTTTAGGGTTTCTGAAACTGAGTCTGTGAAGTGTAAATTTTAGGGCTTTTTGGAATCTGATTTATGCTAGTGGCTTAAATTGAGTGGGTTTTGGTCCTATTAAGTATAAATTATGCAATTGAGAGGTAGATTTGGGAACAGAGGGATTTTTGTGCAAAAACAAAAATTTAGCTCACTTAGCTGAGAAGAATTTAGAATTGGAAAATCCAAAATACAATGTGTGTTTAGATTGAGTGATTTTGGCCACAGTAAGGTATAAATTATGCGTTTGAGAGGTCGATTTGTGGGAATTACTTTTTGAACTGTAGATTTGTTTGTATAATCGAGAAGCTAGAAGAGAGTGAAAATTTGGGAATTGTTTGAGTTCTGGTAGCTGAGAAGAGTTTAGAATTGGAAGATTCACAATACATTGTGTGTTCTTTCTCTTTTTAGCTTTGATAGATTTGGCCTTGATGGAGAAGAGGAATAATGGTGTTTTTGAGATGCAATTCACTGAGAAACTGTGAACCTTGAGTTTGATTTTTCCTTATGTAGACTCTGGTCTATCGATGTTATTTTCCTTTCTAGTCGTAGTTAATAAGAAATCTATAAATGCTAGGGTTGAGCATGCTCCTTGGTCTTTGAGGCTTTAAATCTTTTAAATTTATTAATTGTGTGGTGTGGTGTGTTACCGCATGTGTGTCGCGGTGAGCTCTCTACATTTGACATCTGCTGTCACGAATAGTATGAGATTACTGTATTTGGACAGTTCTAAGGGGATCTTTGAGGGGTCATAAACTATATAAGCTTGATTCCGTAATTTGCTTTGAATATTTAGTCTTCACTTTCTTAATTTGTGTACAATAAGTGAACTAGTATTTGCGATATGTGAGAGGGACATTGAGTCATGTCATGTTCTTACTCATGTTCAAGATAGTTCATAAAAGGCCAATTCTGCTCTCTTGCTCGTAGTTTTATGTGAGGATTATCTGTTCAAAAGGGTATATAGTGAAACACAAATTCAGCTTCCTGATTTGACTTAATCTATGCTAGGCATTATGCTAGATAACTTAAAATATGTTGGGTGCTGTTTCCAGTTTCCAGATATCTCTTGAGCTATGTTAGGCATTTTGCGTTAATCTTTACTGAAAGATTTTGAAGGTTAATATGCTTCTTATTGTCCCATGTTAGGTTCTATCTGTTGTTGGCCTTCTTCAAGATGAAGTTGATCCCATGGTGTCGGTGATGAAGGTTGAGAAGGCTCCACTTGAATCATATGCTGACATTGGTGGTTTAGATGCCCAGATACAAGAAATTAAGGAAGCAGTTGAGCTCCCTCTAACACATCCCGAACTTTATGAAGACATTGGTATCAAGCCTCCTAAGGGGGTCATATTGTATGGAGAGCCTGGAACAGGGAAGACCTTGCTTGCTAAGGTGTGTATTGAATTTTATAAATGGTTCAGTGCTTTTGGTTTCAAGACCTTGGCATGCTTTTGATGCCATACCTCGAGCTTGTGTTCTACACACGTACAAAAACTACATGATTTACTTGATGTGAGACAGTTTAACGAATATAGTTGTTGATTCTTGGTTTTGTCAATCTTTGGGTTGCTAGCTCAAAAGAATTGATCACGTCATTTTGAAACCTGAACATTAAATAGGAAAACTGCATGTGTTTAATGGTGCTCTAAGATAGTTGAATACATGAACATTCTTGGATCTGAGCTTCACTTTGTGCTTGGTTTAAAATGTATTGCTGTTTGAGAGTTTATCTGAGCTTATGAGTCTTGGTCGTGTTCTTTCAGGCAGTGGCAAATTCTACCTCAGCAACATTCCTGCGAGTTGTTGGTAGTGAGTTAATTCAGAAGTACCTAGGAGATGGTCCAAAACTAGTGAGAGAGCTTTTCAGAGTTGCTGATGATCTCTCACCTTCAATTGTCTTTATTGATGAGATTGATGCAGTTGGTACAAAGAGGTGAGTGAATGACTAATAGTAATGGATTGCAGTATTATCGGGTCGTTGTTTCTGATTTAACACGTCTTGCAGGTATGATGCTCACTCAGGTGGTGAACGTGAAATACAAAGGACCATGTTGGAGTTGCTAAACCAGCTGGATGGTTTTGATTCAAGAGGAGATGTGAAAGTGATTCTTGCGACCAACAGAATCGAAAGTCTTGATCCAGCTCTGCTTCGACCTGGACGTATAGACAGGAAAATTGAATTTCCTCTTCCAGATATCAAAACAAGGCGACGCATTTTCCAGGTATGATTAGCCTGATGCCACATTATCCTTCCCTCATACTTCTCTGTGATAACTAAAACTGGCAATAATACCGAACCAGACCCTAAGTGTGGGTAGTTCAACCCTGCCCATACATTTTCCAATGTAAACCCGACCCTAGTCATTTTATGCGACCTGAACTGAACCTACAAAAATGTGGGACAGATGTCAGGTGCTCGTGTGTTCGGTTCCAAATTGCCAGCTCTACTAATAACCTGACAGTTCTTTTCATGATTACATTTTCTCTTGATTGCAGATACACACATCTAGGATGACATTGGCTGATGACGTCAATCTTGAAGAGTTCGTAATGACCAAAGATGAGTTCTCAGGAGCTGATATCAAAGCCATCTGCACCGAAGCTGGTTTGCTTGCTCTAAGAGAGCGAAGGATGAAGGTGAAATTCTCACTTCGACTCTGAACATCAATTTTATCATCTAATATCTTCTGCTTTTTCATCGTGAACTAAGTGTTAGAGTTCTTTATGATACACTGAATGGTGCTTTTTTGCGTTTCAGGTAACGCACGCAGACTTCAAGAAGGCCAAAGAGAAGGTGATGTACAAGAAGAAAGAAGGGGTCCCGGAAGGACTTTACATGTGAAAATCCAATAGAATTGGGTTTAGATTTCTGTCATTGCATCTCAAGCGATACGCTAAAGATACTTTGATTTCTAGTTCTTACTTTGTTGTACGGTTCAGTTGACAGATCATCGTTTCCCTATCAACTACCTTTATTTCCCATTTCACTTTCTTTTCATCGTTTCTCGTAACATTCATGTGAGAGAATTGAATTGGTATCTATGTTGAGAATGTCTGAGATTATCCAGTGGTTAGAAATCTCAATTTGCAGGGAATGGTTGAATTGAAGCTTTAACTGGTCTAATTTGGATCGAATTATAATATGGTCAATGGTAATTCAGATTTTGGAATTTAGTATAAAATGTGCGGATTTGTTTGAGTCAATCTCTACATTTGTATCCGATCTGTGCCGGGTCTGATCGGATCGGATTTTAGACTGAAACAGTTAGATTAGGAAGATTGTTTTGTGGTGAGTAAAATTTGTAAAAGTAAATGGTTTAAAAACCAGCCATAAAAAAAGGTGGCCAAGTTAGAGCCGGCAAAATGGACCCGACCTGCCGCGTATCTAGACCTTAACCCTTTTTTTTGCGGGTTCAAGTCTGAATTTATCAACCAAAAAAAATCGGGTTATGTTCAGGTTGGGTAATTTATAGAAAAATTTGGCCGGTATTTCCACAAAACAATGCATTTTATGCCTAAAGTCCAACCTGACAAACCCTGCAACCTATACGGTCGGGTTAGAGTTCAACAACCTGAACCCGACTTGAAATTTTGCCACCTCTAGGCCAAGTTGTTCTCTATTGGCTAACACCTATCAATATCAAACAATCAAGAGGGTTCCTTAGTCTCTCTGGATATACTTATAGGAGGTTCATAAATATATAGCTTTACAGAACTAGGTGCATCTAAGAAATAACCATGTTGAGATGTGTTAAATGCAACAGGTATAACAAGTAAATTTGATCATAATATCATTGCAATTGGTATTTCTTGAACCCCACTTGTATGTAACAAGCATGAGTTCCATTAGACTTGGGCATATCACTGAAATTTCCAACTTTTTAAGTATCTTTTATGGTTTAAGTATTTAATAGTAAAAAAACAAAGTTTAAATACATAAACTGAAAATTGATCCTATCTTGACCTAATAATTACATGTTAGGTGTGTTAAAACTCTATTTGTCAGCTGTGGAAGCCAATTCTCTTGCACTACAAAACTTGGGAGGCAAAGCCTTTTTTTGATCCATTCTCTACCTAAAACTTCAACCTGAAATACAAAGAAAAACACCAATGTTAATGATATTGTGTCCATATTTTCACTTCCCAAACGATGACAATGACATGCATTTAACGAGGTCCGTCTAGGAGGTTTGAGTAACTCAGAGATGTCGATGCACTACCATCTGGTGAGCAGGTGCTCAAAACATACAAGATTGATGCAACTTGAGACTGTTTAGCTGGCTAGACATGATAGGTACCGACAGATCATGTTCCTTGTGACAATCACAAGAAAAGATTGAAAACATTCAGAAAATAGCCCATGCTTCCATTATTGAGGTCACAACTAATACAAGAGGGAGCATTATCATAACATGACAACCCCTCACAGATTGATATGCCCAAACACTTGCATCTTAATCACTACAAAGTTAAATAAATGGAAATGTGGGTAGAAAGGTAAATAGGCGTCACACTGCATATGTGGAGGGCCCGACTAGTATATCAATTGGAAAGTTGGACCATGAAAAGAGCCAAGGAAGATGGGTCACTAAGGCCAAACATCATATCAAACTTTAATCCAACCTAAAAGCATAATTTGATAGGTGGAGGGCTCGCTCAACTAGTAAGTGACGATAGACTTCACATTCTTTCGATGTGAGATTCCTTAACAAAAGGAAATATGAAGACCAGATCTTAACATCTAGGAGCTATATAATGCTTGACTATTTATTTCCTTTTTAATTTCAAGCTGATCCCATCTTTCGTTTCACATATTTTCCAATGGATGCAATTGACCCAACTTCAACTTCTCACATCACTATCTAGTAAGATAAAACAGCATACCTTATTGATCATGTTCATGATTTTCAGCACCTCGGCTGGTACTGGGCTTGCTGGTACTTGGCTGGGCAGTGGCTTGATTCTGCAACAAAGTAACTCTTCATTACCTCATAAAACTCACAAGAAAATGACAGTGGGATACAATGAACCCCACCTATCTTGATCATGTAATATCTCAGAAAAACTACTACACGGTATGTGGTAAAACATGATGAACACAGGACAAGAATAATGAGTTGTGATTCTTTATTGTGTTTGTAAGGACCCAAAATGTCAAAGGAATACGTGTTGTAACAGAGGAGCAACAGTGGAGATTAAAACGTTACCTGTGGTGGTGGTATCTGCATCTGGTGGAAACCAAGATACTGCTGATAAGGATCGGCAAAATTGGGAACTCGCGGTTGGTTTGGATTTTGCATGCCAAGGGGATTCAATATTGTATCTGACTGGTTGCTTGCCTGGATTCTGGAAGGATCAGGTGCAGTAACTGGTGGCATAGGAAATGATGGCAAAGGGAACCTTGGGCCCAAGTGACCTGGTGCAGCCGTTGTTGGCAATGCTGAACCGGCTAAAACATTGGGAAAATGCATCATTGGACGATTCATGCCCATTTCCATGCCCATGCCCATTCCCATCCCCATACCAATCCCCATTGGCGGCATGTACTGCTGGACACCTGGAAACATCATAGGAACCATGCTGCATCCCATCGACATCATCTGCAAAGTTATGAATACAATGCAAATAAGTTACAACATTTACACTCTAACTTTAATAGTCATTGTGGCGTGGCTTAATATAAGAGAAAATAAGACTGCGTCTGTGGAGGGTCTAATGCATTCTTGAATTCCCTAATTTTGTCAGGTAATCAGAAGGAATAGTCACCGAAGTTTCTGATATGCTACATTAAGGTAAAAGGAGGGCCGAGGGCCCAATATGCATGTTGGTGAGCATGGCTTGACCCTAACAGTTGTAACAAAACATCTAAAGTTACTATGGTCCACCAACTCATTTGATGCCAATGGACCTCAGGGAAAGCATAACCAAGTGGTTCAACTGTTACAGCCTATGTGAACAAATTTCCCTATCAAACTCACTATATTCAAACAAATAATTACTTTTAGTTCTAAAATATAAGAACTGACAGATTCAGAAGCTCAAAGAACAAAGAGTGAAATAAAAAGTTGCTCATATCTCAAGAATACATATCAAAATCATTCAGGATGAAAACTTTAATCTTTTTAAGGATTATTAGTAAAAACCCTGTAATGTTATTCCTCAGCCAACAACTCGAACATGCCTAAGACTATATATTTAACATTCAAAATGCTAAATGTTGAAATGTGTGCTACAAAACCATCATTTTTAAAGGCAGAAGTTATTGGAAGGATCACTACCCTTACAATATACTTCTTCCGTCCCAAAAGAGTGCCTTGGTTTCCATTTGAGAAAAATTAAGAAGTTGGTGCCGCACATTTCCTTTTATAACCCCATGAACATGTGTTGTAACAAACTTAAGGGATACTAACTTATTAAAGAGATACTATATATAATTAATATAAAACATCTCTAGACTCTAGAGAAATAAATATAGAGCCACTAGCCCACTACCCATTTTTTTCAAGGAGCTACCCATCCTAAGTTGCACACAAGATTCATATGTACTCATTTTGGTAAAAATGTCAGCATTCACCTCTGAATATTTATACAAGGGTGGCGGATGTTACTGTCTCTTGATTTCGATAGCTAGGATAATGAGATTCAACAGTGCCTCAATACTTTCGCAATGAGGCAGCATGATTTGGCTAAAGTTGCAACATGATTTCTTGATTTAAGTCTGTTCGTGAACCCAAACATCATAGATGGAATACATAATGGTAAGGGTGGAGCACAGTATTAGCACATCTACAACTAATCTGACGACCCAAGTCACAGCTCACAACTCCATCAATTCCAGCAAAACAAATATATCTGATATGATGCTGAATGGCCACATAATCTTTACTTAAATTAAAACACATATTATTAGAAAAGGGGTGTGTCTGAAATCCAAAATAAACCTGTCTGAATACATAGCTATCGCCGAGCTGCCAAACCAACAGAACTACTATAACAAAAGAAAAAAGAAGATATAGATAAAACAGACCTGCACTTGCAACTGAAGTGATTTCAAGTACTCAATCGCTTCATCCAGCATAGAAGCTTTGTCTGACTGAAAATTGAAAGAGAAGTAAATTTAAAAGAGAAAAATCAACATAACATCCAGAAAGGAGTTCCTTGGCGCCAAAAGAAAGAAGGCATGAAGAAAAATATTACACATGACGACCTTGTTACAACGAGGTATGAGCTCTTGCAAAGCCTTCATCTTTTCATTAATCCTATCTCGACGTCGCTGCACATAAATACATATTATTGATATAAGCGAACAACTTTTAAGTACACGACTCCTCATAGAAATAAGGAAAAAAAATCTCTCAACAAATTTACTGTGGTAAAAATACTGACCCTCTCTGAGAGATTGTGAACTTCTGCAGCTCGAGATCTCTTTGTAGATGTTGATCCACGACCTTGTTTCTTTGCATCAGCAGACTCAAATTCAACATCCTAGCAAAACGTGGACAAAATGACAAATAAAAAGTAAGTAAAGTTAATCAAAATGAAATAGAATACCAAGACCAAATGTGTTGGCCTTGACGTAAACTGCCAAGTACCAACATGAAGGGACACCATGTTTTCAAATTTAATTGTGAACAGGACAAAAAAGACACAACGTAAATATACAACCCTTGTTAATTGAAAGACAGTGGCCTATATGGGAAAAAATCACAAAACTGAATAAAGAAATTTGTGTACTAATACTAAACTTCAGGGACATTTTCCTTACTTTGACAATGAAGAGACAGACAACACTTCTAAATCTAATTCTAAGACAGTATTCTTGCTGAAATATGGTTTCTCCTTAACAAAAACTGTCATTATTCTAATTTGATTCTTATAAACATGAACTTTACTACTTATATGGACAAGTCATACAACTTTAAACTCAGGAGTAAGAAACTTGCTTTCTTATGGCTAATTATCATGTTACTCTCATAGTTAAGCATTTATGATCCATAACATTTTCAAAATTCAAATAGCATCATCTTACTTTCCAATTTAACCCACATCGGAAGTAAACATAAAAAACTTACTTACCAAAACATCTAACTTTCCTAGGCGAGAATCCCGAACGCTGGTATAAACTAAATTGACTGACTTAACTCCTAGGGAATGATCATAGGAAATTAATCAACAAAGCGCAAAATTTCCTTACCAGTGAGCTCCAAATTGGATAAGGGTATGTTAGTTAGACAATCAGATCATAGCTCAACAAAATCTGGTAACAGCTATGATACATATAGGACCACTTGCGTAGACCTCACTCTCCTGACTCCTGCCAACCCCACATGGATACATTTACTATTATTTTCTGTCAATAATTGCATTGATTGCTACAAGCTGCATTCTCTCTCTATATAAATTCTACAGCCCAACCCATAACAGTCTTTGACTTACATGCTCAGCCCTAAAATAAATGTCCCTCTCCCTAAATTTTGTTTTTTATCTGAAAATAGCTTGCTGACTTTCTCTCCTTCGCTAGGTAATCAATACAAAAATTAGCAATAATATCAAAAGTTGTATTATTTGATCTAAGAAATACAGCTGCATTAAAATTCAGTTGTAAGAGTTTTGATCCTTGTAGACTTTCTGGCTCCGACAATGTGGAAAACTCAGGAAGATTTACACCCAAAAAAAAAAGGTAAATTACTTCAGCACCCTTTGAAGTTTGAACTGTCAAGTTTTCTAGAGTTAGTCTCTACTCTCTATCCTTGTTTTTTGTGGACCGAGCAAAGTTAAAGTTTTACACCCCTATAAAGATTATAATGTCAAATAATTCAAAGTTTTACATTGAAATCTTGATTATTGTGAAAAAATACTTCTTCTTTTTTCATTCGTATTTTATTCTTAGAGGCAAGTTACTTGTGTTAAATCAAAGTTTAGTAAAAGAAGAAGACGAGAAAAATGATACTAATGTTGAAAAAAAATGAGAGTCAGATGTAGATAAATTAGAAGGAGAAACATGTTAGAGAAACCCGAAAAAGGAAAGATAATAGAAATTCACATTCCAACGTCGAAATCTGAAATTCTTTTTGAAATTTTCAATGTCAATCTTAACAAGGGTATAAAAATGTCAATCTTCAAAGAGTATAAAAACATAATGTTATTAACTAAATCAGGTGCATTTTACCCAAAATAAAAATAAAAATAAAAATAATATAAGCTTGTCACTGAAAAATGCATGGAAAAACCAAGACATATTGAGCCAAACGGTTTAAGCACTTTGAATTCCCTTTGAGGTCTCGGGTTCGAGCCTCTTTACCAACGGTATGGGATGAGGTTTGGTTAAAAAGTAGAGCAGCTACCCTATTGTGCAGCTCAACTGATAAAATTATTTACGTTAAAAATTAATAATATTAAAAGGCCAAGGATGGCCATTATTTTAACAGATAAATTTAAATATTTAAATAAAAATCATACATTTCTCCTATTAGTTCAAAATAAAATTTACTAAAAGTGGAAATTTTGTGGGAAAATGAAAAAACATGTTACCGTGAAACCCATCAAAAGGTACTACCACGCACGAATGGGACGAGGAAACCGGTCCCGAGATACGCGCCGTCAATCTAATCATTTTAAAGGCACTGATACTGTACACTCTACACTCTACTCTAACACTAGACCCTCACTGAACCGCCAATCATCATCCACTACTATAACCACCACACACGTGTCAATCCACACATGACCCCCACCGCCACGTGTACGGCAGAGAATCAGAAGTCAAAACTCAGGTCCGGTGCTGACGAGTGACTAGACCAGTCTAAAATGCGCCGGAGCTATACCGGCGCAGAATAGATTAGCTACTGTATCGGCGACCACAACAAGTGGCAAAAAAAAAGGTGAAATTCAGATATTAAGTTTGACTCGGCGGTGACTCAGTTAAAAAAAAAAAAGTTAGACTCGGCGGTGACTCACTAACCTCGCTGTGGTACTCGGCGTCGTCGGCGCCGCCTTCCCTTCCCTTTCGCTTCCGGTCATCGGCCGGCGGCTTCTGAGCCGGCTCGGCGCTGGCGCTCGAGCATCCCGGAGAAGACGTCAAATCATACGTCGCCACCTCCTTGCCGCCGCCTCCGGCGGTCCGTCCTCCTCCAATGTTCACGCCGGACGCGCCCTCCGGGCACTTCGCCGCCTCCGAAACCCTAGATTCCACCCTCACCGCCGGCGTGTCGCACGAGTCCACCACTGTCGCCTCCCTCGCCACCACTGTCGCCTCCCTCGACGGCCCCGGCGGCTCCGCCCTCGCCTTGTGCCTCGAGAAGTACGCGAAGTTCTGGACCGCCTCCGGCCTCCTCGGCGGCGGAATCGGCGGTCGCGACGGAGCCGCGGCGGCGAACGACGTCGTGTCCGGCGGCCGGACGGGAGGGGTCACGGCGGCGGCGGAGACGGAGGGGGAGGGGTAGAGGAGATCGGCGCAGAAATCGTGATCGAACGTTGTGTCTTGGAGAGGATAGTGAAGCCAAGAGGCCATTTCGTCCTCTTGCATGAACAGGTGCTGGTTCTGCTGTTGGATCTCTCTCGGCGCCGACTGATCGGGCTGCGCAACGGCGTCGTATCGCGCCGGAGGCAGTTTCTTAGTGGATCTCTGGTTCTGGCTCTGCATAACCACCTGGCCGTCCTGCCATAGAAGCTCCATGATATCATCTTCAGGCCTGTGCACACCAAGTGTTTGTGAAAAGTCCCAAAAGAAAATCACAACCAAACACAGCTCAAACTGTAGAATCTTACACAACGGACGATTTTTTGGGCCGATTGTGAGCAGAGGAAGAGGTCGGGATCGAGTAATCGTCGTCCATTTCGAACTCTGGAACACAATGATTCATCGTGTAAAATCAGAAGCTACTGAAACAAAAACAAAACAAGTAACAAACAGCCCAGAGAATCAATTTTCGAACCAAACGAATTTCAAAAACACAAATCAAAACCTCAAATCGAAACCAACTCACCTTTGTTAGAGAAAAGGATGGTGGAACAGAAATGATGATTCAGAGCACATAGAAGAGAAAATTAGGAGCCCAATTTTCTCTGCAAAACCATGAACTGAGCTCTTGTGATTCTGTTTCTCTCTCTTCTGCAACAATTACAGAAAAATTGGGAAGATTTTTTGTCTGCTGTGGATTTTAGGTGGTGGTGTGTTCATGAACTGGAGGTTGCACAGCAAAGATAAGGTCCCAGATTGATTTTTATTTTTCTCTGGGAAATGATGAGTAGTGGGTGTGAGATTGAAGGAAAGAGACGAAATGGGTTTTGCGAAAAAATGAATTTTTTTCTTCTTTTTTATCGTATCTATGTGTGGAGAGCAGAGAGAGAGAGACCATTTTCGGATTTTCCAACCTCCAAGTTCCAAGCTATAATTGCCAAATAAATATACCAGCAGTAACTATTTGTAATTTTTTCTTCTTCCTATTTAAGCCCTTTGTATTGTAATTTAGTGGATAAATAAAAAGAAAATTGTTGAATATTTTTCAAGTTACAAGCTATGTTAAAAGTATTTTTTTATCGACTCAATTCGATCGTTATCTGAATAAGAATCGATTTAGTTTTTATATTTTTTCTATCATATTGATTGAAAATTTTGTATGAAAAGAAATGTAGGTAACAGTTTGAACGATGTATATTAGCTACAATAAAAAAAATTATGAAAATTGTACTCGTGACTCGGTCTAAGTTTATTATATTACTATTTGACAAACATATGGAATAATTTGGTTACTATAGTGATTAGTGTGATTAGATTGGCAAAATTAGAAAGGTATGACCTAAGTGCCATAATAGGCAAGTATGACTTGCTAATTTCCATTAAAACTTACTAAGCAGGATAATAAGGCACCCAAGTCTATGTTTGTTGAGCAAACAAACACGTGATTTATCAATATGGAAATACTTTGTGACGTCATGTTTGTGTTTGCATCTATTACGATTCACTTCTATTACAAAACTAGTTGGATGTTTATCGCTAGTTATAGAGTGCTCCAAGGCACGAGGTCACAACCAACTACCATTCCAATCGATCACAATGCCAAAAGTATGTTTTTATAGTATGATCCATTACTCGTACATGGTCAAATGTGTACCTTCGTTCCACTTGCGCAAAGAAACAATGACCTCCACGCCACATATTGTTAGTAACCACATATCTCAATTATAGGTTTACAATGATGTAGCAGTTGTATTAGTGTATTAAATTATCACGTCATATTTTTTGGTCATCACACGTCATTGTTTTCCAACATGATTAGATTGACAAATTTAGAAAGGTGCTATCCAAGTGGCCTATTAGGCTAGTATGACTTGGTAATTTTCATTTTGACTGCATAACAAGTATAAGACACCCAAGTATAAGCTCGTTAAGCGAATAAACTCATAAATTATTAACAAATGAAATACTTAGCAACAACATGTTTGTATGTTATACATATCATGACTAACTCATTACAAGACTAATAAGACGTTCATTGTCTGTTACGGAGTACTACAAGGCACGAGGTCACTCTTAGCAACACCCCTTTCAATCACAATGACAAAATTGTTTGTATATCATGATTTGTCACCAATTACACAACGGTTAAACATGCGCCTTCGGTTCTCATACACAAAAGTGGCTAAATGCATGACACTTTTACTTCATGTATTCTCCATTGTTGATATGGTTCGCAAAAGAATCATTGCTCTTAAGACCACAGTTCACTAGTAACAACATATAGGTTTACAATGTTATAACATTTGTATTACTGTATAGAATCATTGTGCCACATATTTTCATATCAATCGCATCATACGTCACTACTTGAAAACCTACACACGACTTTTTCCTACCAATTAAGATCGAATCTTCATTTTAAAACGTCACGTTTCTACGACGTCGTATCACGATTCGTCGAATAATTTAGACTCTCTAGTTAGCTTTTATACCATTTAACTCCACCCTATCTCACTAGACCAACCGTTCTTGGCTTCTTGGACCTCCCTACAAGAAAAGACCCTAACTAAAACGTCCCCCACATAAAATCTAGGACACAATTTTCAAACCAACGTAAATGTTTTTACCAACTCAACCAAAACCCTCGTTAGTTGTTACCAATAGGAAATTACCAAATGTTTGGTACAAGAAACAAAAGTGGAAAAGCTTTTTTCTCCATATGATATGTGATTTATTATGAGACAGATCCAAAACCAGTAGCAGCTCAATCCCTATCTGCCGCCTTAAGCTGGCCAGTCATGAGCTCATAACAGCCGTTCATTAAGAGACACCATCTTTTTGGTCTGTCAGATCAGATTCATATTTAACCTTGTGTTTATGTTTTGGCTGTGGGGACACCACTACCAGTGGCCAAACACAATGTACACCCACATGCTATTCAATTTTAATAATTTCAGATACTGGTATAAGTTACGCTAGCTCGTTTCAAATATTTGACGGTATATTTGTAAACGTTCAAACATTTAGGACAATTAGACTTATTGAATATACTTTCACTAAGAACCGATCAAAGCGGAAGAAGGGAGCTAAGTAGGAGAAGGCGACTTAGAAATGGGTGATCAATTGTGAGTCAAGAGTACTGGAGCCACGGCCGGCCACCTAGCTAGACTGTGTCATCCTAAACATCGACTTTGAAGAGATGCGCAATGAGATGATTTCACATTAGAATCATACCATGAGTTCTAAGGATCCTTCTTAAATTCACTGGCTCTCACTACAAAAAAATTGCACGTTTAGGGAGAGATTTAATGAAAAACAATTACGATGAATAATCTATCGCTAATTATTGGACCAAATTAAAACATAGAAGAAAAAGTGCATATCCAATGGAATGTCAAAGAGGAAGAAGAGGTGATGTAGGAGATATATAGCGACTTAGAAAAGGGATGATCTTGATGATCAACGTGAGTCAAGAGTGGAGCCTCATAGCTAGAGCATGCCATCGTGAACATCAACTTTGTAAACAAGTGCGCAATGGTATGATCTCACATAGGAAGCATATCATGTGTACTAAGAATCTTTTATCAATTTATCCCTCATGTGTCTTTAACACAAAATATAACGATTGACAGTAGTGAAGAATGTTCTATCGCTAACTCTCAAAGTAAATTTGACATAAACGTAAGAAAACAGTGCACATGGCCATTCAGATGATATCATCTTCCCGTTAATAAATTGACCGGACGTTTTGAGTCTTTCACTAAGTTATTGCTATCTAGAAGTGTCTTTTACCTAGAAGACTATTTTTTGTTGGGTTAAACTCACCCATGAAACTTAGGTTTGTTCCAATAAAATGTGTTAAAAGACAAGAAGTATATAAATAGTGTTGGTGGATGTGCCTAACAGTGGACTGGCAAGGCCATGAGCAAGAGGTATATATATATATATATAATCTATGTATTTGCAGTGGAGCACAAGAGTTGGGGCCAAGGTGCAGGAGGACAGTCAGGAGTGATACTTATATCTCAATGTTTGTTTATAATATCCACACATATGATATGTGTATGTATGGTGCCAAAGTCTCTTGCTTTCCTTTCTTAGATGCCCCTCTTTGCCTTTTCTTTTCCTTTTCTTTTCTTGCTTCCTACTTGCTAGTTGCTACTTCTTTTGGAAAGTATTGTTCACCATTTATGTATGTCTCCTAAATGATGTCTTAAATATTTAATAAGAGATTGAAATGCCAAAATGGAGTTTGATAGATTTGAAGATGCAATAGATTGAGCATTTTTAAGACTTAAATATTGATGTTCATGGACTAGATTGAAACTTGTTTGACTATCGGAGAACATTTGACAACTTGTTCTCCGTGAGGCCAATCAAGCAGTTGATTGAGCGCTTTTAAGGCTTCAAAGAGAACATTTTGAGAATTTTAAACTATTGTATTTGAGGGTTTGGAGTAAGAGCTATTGTCAATCAATTAGCTGCCTGATTGGCATCACAGAGAACATATTGCACCATACAACCGATGGGCATGAAAGTCCTCCCGGAGCATATCGCGAGCATCTCTTAGTAAAATGGATTCCATGAATTTTATAGATCTACCAAAATTATGTGCAACACACCGTTAAAAATATAAAACATAGAAGAACACGACAAAAGAAAATTTTCATTGATCTAATTAGTGTGGCACCACTTATGAACTATTGATGGGCATGCAAATTCAATGTTTTAGCTTATATTTTCAGTTTTTATGCATTGTTTATGAATGAGAGTTTTCATTCTTCAGTTGACACATTTTTAAAGGAGTTGTATCACAAAATTTATTCAAATTGGACCAACATTTGATATTAACAAAAAAATAAAAATTATTGTAAGATTGGTCTCAATCATATTTGTCGGTTTAATTCAATTCTCACACTATTTTCCGAATTGTCAATTCGTATAGATTCAAACATATTTATTTGTATATAAAAAGTTTATTTAATTACTTGATAGTATTGGGATGTGGAGTGTATGGGAGTGTTCAACATTCTGTGATGTTATAAAAATACAAAATATATTGCTGTTCTTGTTCTTGTTGTGTACTATATTGTATATTTAATTTGATAGTGAGATTTTTATTTGTTTGTTTAGGAGTCAGATTTTAAGGAGCAGGCAGGACTGTTGATGGATAAATTAATTAATTGGAGTTAGATACCTTTAATTGTATTTTTAATATATATAATCATTGTGAGTGAGTGGTTAAATAAAATAATGAGATAATATAATAGTAGGATTTGCTTTTATGTAGAAAATGACAATTAACTGTAAACCGTACTCTTCAAGTGCATAACCTATTTGCTAATTAATTCGTCTTTTAAATAAATAAACAATTATTTGAACTAATTTATTATATCAAACTTGAGAGATGACACTCACTTTTATTATAATTTCTGTTTCATTGTGAATTTTGAATTAGATACAAAAATGTTTTTAAAACCCAATCACTAGTTCATGAATTCCTACTAGATTATGTTGTTGATAAAATAGTTATTGCATAAATTATTAAATGTAAAATGAATCAACAAAACACAAGTTTACTTGTACAAGTTTTATTAATTATACATATATACACACACATATTTGTGTATATATTATTTTTCATATATTTATTATAAGTTTAATGTGTATATCTTATTACCAAATTAAATAAACTTCAATTTTTGGTTGGAGTGGTCCTAGATATAAGTATTATGAGATTGTCTCCAATATTGGATGAATCTATCACCATCACATCTTTTTCTTCTAACAATCATTTTATGATTGAAGTCTTTGGATGAGATGCAATATTTTCCTTCTCAACTACTAAATTAACAATACACACACACATATATATATATAATGTTTTACATGTACATATATAATATAAACAAATTCAAGGGACTTTGGCTAATTTACTTTACACATGCTATTAGTGATATTCATGGATGACTATCATCTTAAACAAATGAATTATCAATTCAAGACATTATGTTTTCCAAAGTAAATATTATTTTGATAAACAATCAAGAATGAATTATAAACTTCCAATAAGAACATATCGACGTAGAACAATATCCTTACATAACCATCTCAAATGCTATGAAATATCATTGTTCTCTTACAAACATATGACACACAATAGTATCACGAAATACTCACAAGACTCATAATGAAATTAAGTAACAACTTCGAACAACGAAAGAGAAACTAAAACTTTCAACAACGAAAGACCCAACTAAACTAACACCAAATAGAGTAGAAAAAATATCATAACGACTAAAATACAATTTAAAACCAAATTTATCCAACTACAGTAAGAAAAACTCTCACAAACCAATATACGGTGAAGGCGAGGATGATAACGAAGTGTCAACAAGAGGAACGGAACAAATGGAGGTGTGGAGAAGACATTATTATGATTACTCAATGATGGTAACATACACATAGAAGGAAAGTTGATATTTTCTAAAATTGGATAGAGAGCAATGTTTATGGTTATGGGTGGATCTGCAATGAATGTGCAGGGTGTGAGTGAGTGAATAAAAGTGGGTGGTCCCATGATATTATGTTCATGTTTATAAGACACATACAATGTCAGAGCCGCCATTTAAAGTTGGAGAAACAAACTACATTGTCCCTAACCCTAACATTTGCTGGTGACTTTTGGCCATCACCCACCTATACATATACATATACATGTACATATACATATATATATATATGTATGTATAGCTCAGTCTTTCTTCAACATTTATATGTGTGTGTGTGTGGTTGTTAATAGAGACACTGCAATGACTGCAAGTGTTAATTGCATGCAGTGCAGCTCCTCTGTATCATTATATTTTGGAATAAGGAAGTTAAAAATATCTGGTTCAGGCCAGGTATTATATATCACTATCACCTCTATATTATATGTATATATGTATGTGTGTGGTCTCATTTGCAATTATTTCTCTTCACACATCTTTTGGTGGGTGACTGGGTGTGGCATGTT
Organism: Pelargonium nanum; assembly: GCA_036897485.1. NCBI lineage: Eukaryota > Viridiplantae > Streptophyta > Magnoliopsida > Geraniales > Geraniaceae > Pelargonium > Pelargonium nanum. Next base: position 31,264 of record JAYMTF010000230.1, read on the forward strand.
GGATGTGGGTATGGAGCTGCTTAATTTCAAGGGACAGGCCAGCTTATTTTAACCCTAACTTTATAGGTGGTCAAATGTAGGAAGAGCGGTTGATTCAAGTGAATTTGAGCTGACAAATCGAGTTTCAAGTTGTTGAACTCAATTCATTCCGAAAATAATTCAGTATTTTGGTCGGTTTCAATTTTAAAGCATAAAATTTGCAAATTTGCCTGACCCAAAAGTCAGTTCAATCGAACATCAATTGTACACAAATTTAAGTTCAGAACGTTGACTATAGTTATAATAGATAGTGATCATCAAAAGAGTATACAATGGATGAGTGGGTCCACCACATGAGATGATTAATATATGGTATAAATAGATGGAGGATGAGGAGGGAGAGAGAGAAACTAAATCTAATGAGATTCTAATGTTTAAGGAAAGATGTTAAGTAGAGAGAGAGAGAGTGATTGGGTGTGGGGGCTGGTTAGTTAGTTGATTAATGGATGAGAGGCATCCAACCAGCCACCTTCCAACAACACTTCCTCATTATTTATTTTTCTTCTTTTTTCCTACATCAATTCATGCCATCTCTCACTCTCTCCTCTTTTCTCTCCAATCCTCCCATTCCTAATTATACATAGTAGGGTTAAATAAGTTATTTTACATGGTAAAAAAGTCATAGAAAGTTTAATATATGACAATTATGAGCATCTCACCCACTGTCTAGCATCTGACATTCTGACTTATAAGTAACTAATCTAACTAAAACATGAGCTACTCGACTCGCATATCAAAAACGCAGAAAAAACGAAATATGATAAAAAATAGTAACAGGATTAAAATTCTGCTAAAATTAATCGACATTGTCACCTCTAGAGTCATACCGTCAAGCTTTACAACGCCATAATAACGGGTAATACATCAAATTTTACTTCAACTCGCTTGAAATCTTTGTCTTTAAACCAACTGAGAGTTTTCCGAATAACAAGAACCTCTACCTTGACCGCACCACACAAGACTGACGACCCGACTGCAACGAACACTCACCATCATTTTTCACAACCAATAGTTTATATTTATAAATTAATTAATTTAAAATTTTGTTGGGACAATGAGAAAGAGAGAGTGTAGACGTGGCAAGGTGGGAGCGTGCCGTTGCATGTTGGCTGCTTAGCCGACATTTGGATTCCATGCGGACTGCTGTCCCCACTTATCCCCATCGGGTAGTTATCCCCTGCGCTCAATCCCACAGTAAGCTCTTTCCTATCCTATCATACTCCAACAACACATCATTTTAATTTGCCTATATAAAAAGAGAAAAAAAAATGTCACAATCATTTGAACTCATCATGATTTTGTACAAAATAATGTAAGCAGCTGAGTTAACAAAACAAGTTAAGCCGAGCGGTTTAAGAGTTTTAGATTTTTTTTGCGGTATCAGGTTTGAATCTTCATGCTGATGGTAGAGAGTGGGTTATTTGAGTTTAAAAAGAAATGTTACTCCTATTGTGTAATTTAACTGATCAAACATAAGAGTAAACGGATGAGTTACGAAATAATTCACTCAAGCGATTTGTAACTATTCAAACGAGTTCAACACAAACTCAATTATATTATTCCCAAAACAGTTAAATTCGTGGAGTCTCTGGTAATAGTCCAAATTGCCCCCAACAAATGTGAGCTAATAATATGAAATGTCAAAATTCAACATGAATTGTTTGGATTCTCCTAAACAAGTCGGTGGATAACAAGGTAAAAGCCAGCCACCAAACCATTACAAAACAAAACAGCCCACTCCTCATTATATATGATTATATATAGAAAAGTAATTTTTAATTAATCTTTTTAAATATTCACATATCTATAATACTCTTTTTTTTTTTTTTGAAGTCATAATACTCTTTTAACATACCATGTGTTTGAAACCCGAGACTAGTATATTATAATCTTTTACAATATATTTTGCATAGATTATAATTCAATTAATTAAATAATTATATTTATTTTCTCATGATATGATTTTATAATTAAAAAAAGAAAAGTGAGAAACAAAAGGTCATGGCCTCATGGGTTTTGGGTCCAACGGAAACAGTTTTCTGAGTGGCTTATGATTGAGGCCGTAATTAATTAATTAATTATAATAAACATGTTACAAAGATAAAAATAGAGCACGACACATAGTAAAGTTTCTAAATATAGAAGCCACAGCTTTTCTTGACAACGACTCCTTACCATATTTAAATAAAATACATAGATAATGATTGTTCTCTCTCTTTCTAAATTCTAAACCGTTCGTTATATTATCTGTTTTAATTATTTTCAACAGTTTGTCCCAAGGAATTCCAATATAATTATTATAGCCATGTTGTTTTCAACGGTTCGTTTCGTGTTGAAGATTGATTGTGCAGTGTATGACTCACAAACACAACATAAATAGCAATCGTGTTGAACGGTTAAATACAAACACAACACGGTGATCAAATGAGTTGTGTTGAGACGACACAGCCCTCTATATTTATTAACACAAAACGAACATTACACGTCTAACACGATAATTAAATTAGTCGTGTTGAAATGACTTGTTACAAAATACGAACACAACAAAATTAGTACCATTATTAGCCGTATTGAGACAACACGACAAGATTGACATTAACACGATTCCAAGATTGACATAAACCCACTCGTACACAATAAAAGTTTGTTCTTTGTACTAAATAACAGTTCTCATTTAATTATGTATAAAAAGATACCAAATCTAACCCTAATATCACAAATAATAAATTAAGGAGGTCCAATCATTTCAAAGCAGTCTATAGCTGACTAAAATGGTCTTTTGGTCTCCCAACTTGTAAACATGATAATACTTATCACTAATATTAATACACACCTAAATATTTTATATGGTACCCAAAAAAACTTGATTAATAAAACTTGTTTTTATATATAAACAAACACATGACAAAAATGTCACAATCTTTCCATCAGATAAGATAAGAAATGGGAAAATAATTTCATTCAATAAGACCATATTATATATAAATGGTTTCAACTTTTAAGTCTATGCTTCTATGATGAAAGAGAGCTCACCCAGCTAAAAATATATATGCATACAGTAAGTTTTGGCCTCCCAAAAAATCATTTCAGTGTGTCAAGCAAAATGAATCCTAACAAAACTTGGAAAAGAACTCAGTTTGAATTGGGTGAGCAGAGTGAATTAGATATGAATTTTCCGACGCAACTGTTCAGCGTATACCTTAATCTGTCGAGAAGTCACATTGCTACAAGCTTGCTCGTTTTAGAAACCCATGCCGCCCATTCCCCCCATGCCACCCATTCCTCCCATGCCGCCCATTGCCGGAGTCTCGCTCTCTTCTTTTGGAAGTTCAACCACGACTGCTTCAGTTGTTGTCATCAACGAAGAGACACTACAAGATATAATAATCGCATTAGGGTTGAGGCTAAGGAAACACATTGGGCATTGTAGAGCTGGCAAATGGGAAATTGCCCAAGGGATAACATAGAGCTTGTGCCGACAAAAAGTGAATCGATAAACATGAAACGTTTTTTGCTTGGCCTGTTTAGGCCTGAGCCTAAGTGGCCTTGGCCCGATTCCTACCCGTGACCTATTTTGCTTGCAAAATGAGCTGTGGCCCGCAGCTAATCACTAGTCCAGCCCGATAATACCAACCCAGATTGTCAAAAAGTGGCTAAATAAGCCAACTTGTGTTTTTTGGCAAAGCCCGTTTAGGGACATTTGTCAACTCTACAGAATTGTAATACTAGTTATTTACCTTGCAGCATCTACTAAGGCGGTTCTGATAACTTTAAGTGGGTCGATGATCCCCGACTTTACCATGTCTACGTATTGGCCTGGAACAGAATGGGATAAGGCCACATTTGTTAATCCTTGTTATATATATATATATATATATACTTAAACTTGACTTAGAAGCACAAGTGTTTCAGTTTATATTGAAATGGAATAGTATGAGAACCTTTAGCTGCATCGTATCCAAGGTCAGTATCATCTTGCTCCAATAACTTGCCAATAACAACTGCACCCTCGACTCCAGCATTGGATGCAATTGTGTGCACAGGCATCTGTAGGAAAATATTGAATCAATAATCAGAAGTAACATTTTGTAGCAGTACATAGTAAGGTATGCAATTTAAGGTTCATTCTCAGGTATCTTCGCAAATGAAAACTTTGTTTGAAAAGATACGCTTTAATGGTCCTTAGTATCCATCAAGTGCGAAATTGGTCCCAAAATTGATTTTAGTTTCAATTTTGTCCCCTTGATATCTAATTTGTGCCAAATTTATCCCAAATTTTATTTTTTGACGCATTGGTCCACAATATCACATGACATAGTGACCATTTTCGAACAAAACGGATACTACAAAATTGGATACTAAGGGACTAAATTGAATCAAAAAATCAAATTGTGGACCAATTTGGTACAAAATGGATATAAGAGGACCATTTTGGAACATAAACTAGCAAAGTATACATGCAATATATTCAAAAGACGGGTTAAGTCTGTAATTGATAAATGAGACAATGGTCAAACCTTAAGAGCATTCTGAATAATCTGAACACCGATTTTCTGATCAAAGTTCGCAGTTTGCAACTTATCCAATTCCTTGGAGGCGTAAAGAAGTGCAACACCACCGCCTGTACACAGGATGCTTTGAAGTTACCTACCATATAATAATCTATATTCAATGACACAGATAAAAGGTTAAGAGATGCACTTACCGGGTACAATGCCTTCTTCCACTGCAGCCTTGGTGGCATTTAGGGCATCAGTTACTCTGTCTTTCTTCTCACCAACTTCTGCTTCACTAGCTCCACCAATCTACAAAAGCAAAAAACATCCATCAGCAACTTTTACGGTAATGTCTCGTTCAATTTTAGTGGCAAAACAAAATGCTACAAAGATAATATAATTACTTCCGTAAAAGGAACACTAACCTTTAAAACAGCAATACCACCAGAAAGCTTTGCAAGTCTCTCTTGCAGCTTCTCTTTGTCATAGTCAGAAGTGCTTGCATCAATCATCGATCTCAGCTGATAAACAACAAGTGGAAGCCACAAACATAGTTAACCACATGCACATTATAGAATCCTAACAAAGAAAGGATAAAGTGCAAAAGTTGAGTGATATAAACCTGTTCACATCTTTCTTCGAGGGCCTTTCTGTCACCAGCCCCGTCAAGAACAACGGTGTCATCCTTGGATACAGTTACCTACAATAACAAGGACAAGGACAAATCAAAATGCAGGCACCATATCTGTCTGTATGAAAGGATAGCTTCACCACAAGTAGTAAATCAACTAGTTTTGACTCACATTGACGCAAGTCAAGTCCTCTAGGGGACAGCCCAATGATTAAACATCAGCTTCTCTAGTAGAGGTCATGAGTTTGAATCTTGTTGGATGTGGTGGGGAGGGGTTATGGGAAAAGGGGAGAGCTATCCCCTATTGTCGCCCATTTGGCAAAAAAAAAGAAAATCTTCTTCAAAATGACTCAGGTAACTAGTCTCGACTCGCAATGATGATGAAGTGACCAAGTCAACTAGTTTTAAACCCAGGTTGGGGAATTGAATTAAGGTTTTACTGAATTGGATCGGATGAATGGGATGTAAATATATAGGACATATAACTCACCTTTTTGCATGATCCAAGCAGTTCCAGTCCTGCATTTTCAAGGTTGAGACCAAGCTCTTCTGTTATTACCTACAACAAAATAACAGTAATGGACATGAAATATTATTTCATGTGAAAATGTAAAGTCGAAACGGAAAATAGATGAACTGAGCCAAACTTACCTCTCCTCCGGTGAGAGTGGCAAGGTCTTGTAAACTGGACTTCCTATTTTCTCCATATCCAGGCGATTTGATTGCACAAACCTTAAAGAGAAACATAATCACATTAAGTTCAAATACCTAAGGAGTGATACCTAGTTTCCTCTAATTGAAGGGAAAAAAAAACTGGTACATGCAGTGAAAATATGGAAAATACCTTGATTCCAGCACGAATCTTATTTAAAATTAAAGTTGCAAGCGCTTCACTTTCTACATCCTCCGCAACAATGAGCAAAGGCCTTTGCTTCTGAGAAAGCACAACAAATCAGTCATGCAATCACCAAGACAATAAGCAAATTTTACTCCCCTCAAAGAACCTCTTACCTTCAAGGCCAACTCCAACACCTTCACAATAGACTGCAAGTTTGAAATCCTCTTCTCATGGATCAAAATGAGTGGATCTTCCAATTCCTGGCAGAAAAGAAAGCTTAACTTTGTCAACGTCCATGTTACACAAATGCAGTTAAAAGAGTAACACTGACAGGTGACAGTCCCCCTTGGTGACTAAAGAAGAGTTTATCAATTAAAGAACAGGCAAAGAAGAATAAAGTTACATATTATTAGCAAGAATTAGTGATCAACAAAATATTTGCTTACACATTTTTGGGTTTTCTGATTGGTAATGAAGTAAGGGGATATATAGCCCCTGTCCAGCTTCATTCCCTCAACAATCTCCAATTCGTTATACAGTGTATTCCCATCCTGCAAGTGTTCATCGAAATTTAGTTCACATATCACTTGAAAATTGAAAGACTCAGATCTTAGTTAGGTAGTTTAACAACATGATATCCTCTCGGAGAGATTGTTTATAGTAATCACAGTAACTTCAATGGATTGCCTAGTAATTCTAAGAAAGTGCGCGTAATCAATGGATACAACCCTAACATGATGATCGCGAAAATGTGCATGCTTAGTTATAATGTGCATGCTTAGAATATAAAAAATTGTACTGTAAGCTAAATTGGGTGGTGATAAGATGTATGCCTAAAGCAATAGACGCATAGATACTATAACTATCCACAGCAATTCACAAGATTATCCACGAAGCAACTTACAGCGATGGTAATAACCCCCTCTTTGCCAACTTTCTCCATAGCCTTGGCTATTAGCTCTCCTATTTCCCGTTCTCCGTTTGCTGATATAGTTCCAACCTTTAAGGAAATATAAAATCAGAAACACAAAGAGTCGAAATATGACAACAGCAGGCATCAGAGTTCCTGATTCCCAAACTTCCATGTTGAACTTATCCCTTTAATAATATAAAGTAAAACTCAGTGAAGCAAACCTGAGCTATTTCCTCAGACGTGCTTATCATTCGAGCTCTGCTCTTCAAGTTTGCTACAACAGCATCAACTGCCATGGAAATTCCACGTCTTAGGTCCATGGCATTCATACCAGCAGCCACCGACTTGCACCCCTCAGTAAATATTGCTCGTGTGAGGACTGTAGCACATGTGGTACCTACAATTTCGTATAAAAAGAACAGGGTTTCCATCAGTTTAGACATCAAATTTCAGCATAAAAGGTGGCCTACTCATGAACTGAACCGATCAGGAAATCGTTACTACATAGAAATGAATAAACCCCTTACCACCCCCAGCCACATCATTTGTAGCATTTGCAACCTGCTTCACAAGGCTAGCACCAACGTTCTTGACCCTGTCTCTGAATTCAATGCTCTTTGCCACAGTGACACCATCTTTGGTCACTTTAGGGGCTCCGTAGCTTTGTTCCAAAACAACGGTGCGTCCCTATGGAAATTCATGCACCGAAACCAACTCGAGTTAATCAATTATCTAAAAACAATAACTTTAAGGTCAAAGATCACTAACTATACTAGTCAATTCACAAAAGAAAGACCAAATTACACACTTTTGGACCCATTGTCACTTTAACAGCATCAGCAAGATCCTCAACACCCTTAAGCATCAAAGCACGAGCCGCGACACCGAACTTAATCTCCTTGGCAGCATAGTTTCTGCTCCAACTCAAACTACCACCAACCTAAATTCCCCAAAACACAACAATTCACATCAAATTGAACTTAAGCAAACAACAACAAAAAAATCAAAGCATTACTAGTAGAAAAAGGAAGTCGCACCTGCCGAGTAACATTCCGAGCAGACCTACCAATCCAAAACAGCAAAAAAACGAGAAATTGAGAGCGACCCAGATCAGAAAACAATGAAAACAAGTGATCAATGTCAGTTTTGTCCGTGCAAAGAGATTGTGAGCTTACCGAGCTTTGGAGGCGAGACTGGTGGCGAAGCGGTACATGGCTGTGAGATCGCAGAACAGAGTACGAGCAAGGCAGTGGTGTAGATGAGCTCGTCGTCGACTAGCTGGAGAGTGGTTATGGAGGAGCAGAGAAGGTTCTGGAAGACGCAGGGTTTAGGGTTTTGTGGAGCTGAGTACGAGCCACGTCTGGATAGAGACGACGCCGTATTGTAAGTTTGAATTGTTGGGCTATAAGAGATTCGGGCCTATCATATGGGCTTTATAAGAAAAATTTGGGCTTTCTGTCAACTTTTTACATGTTCACTTCGTGCATGTGTTTTACATATATTTTTTCTACCGATAATTATTAATGGACTTACAAACATTTATCGGTGTAAAATATAAGCAAAATTAAAATCTCATACATTGTTAGTGAGCTTCCATACATTTTTCGGTGAATTTGTATGCATTTATCGGTGCGATAAACTAATCCAAATTGAAATGAGCAATTTGGTTCCACTCATGCTACAAATGTGGGCCACCAGTCTAAACGGGCCGAGTTAAAAATATAAAATAAAATAAATCCGTATTTTTGTCCAACAATTTATCATCAGTTCTAACGAATACTACTAATAGAAAGCACCAATTGAAGTATTGAACAGCCAAGTGAATAAAACATGTTTTTCCTCATTACCAAAAAACTCAAAAATCAGGACCTAATAATCCATCTTATCTGCCAAATCCAAGAATACATGATCCCTATAGAACAATATATAGAGATTAACATGAGGGGCAAAAATGGAAGCTTGTCACCAAATACCAAAGGATGCAAAACTTGACCCCATATTTCAACAGCCAAAACACCCATCAGATAAACCTTTTCAACCCATCCAATACCAAACTGCCCTTTCGCGAACCCTAGTTGCTGCTTACCCTTCTTCTTCGCAGGCGCGGTTTCTTTACTTGCAACACCCTCCGAGAATTTTGTCGTAAAAGCAAACCACATGACAATGGCGTGCAATAGCAACATAACGACTTTAATCGGATATTCTTGTGCTTCGAAAAGGAGCGGGAACAGTGAATAGCAGGAAACTGCACAAGTAGGCATCGGAATTGCAAAAACAAATTAGATGGAGAAACTTGAGAATGAAAATTAGGGCTTTGTTGATTCCTCAATGTAATGTTAAATGGAACAAACTTTTCGTTTTTGTCTTGGAGACATTTAAAAGAGTTAGTAATTCCAAAAGATGCATGTGCTCTTATCAAACTACATTTCGTTAATCCTAACGCGTCTCGTCACTAAGTGAGACAGGTTAGAACCAATAAAGAGTTGCTAAATAAGAACATGAGTTTTTTGGTCCAGCCCGTGGCCCATATCGCCAAGTATAGCATTGACTATCGCTATTCCAGAAATATGGTAATGAGCTACGTCACACACAAAATATAGCACGATATATGGATGTAAGAATATCATAAATGCACCTAACAAAAACAAAAGCAAAACATGGTTCTATGTTTCCCCGAACCTCCTACTAGATGTTCAAAAGGTTGAAACAATGAAGAAGAAGCATACCTATTGACAGCAAGAAGTAATGCCTCGCATCCTCAGGACTTCTCGCGGCAACAATAGCAAGGGGAATGAGAAAATGTAGAGATGCCTTTTCATGAACATGCCATCCGAACAAAAAACCACAAGTGTAAGCATAGGCTATCCATCTAGCAATCATCCTTGGTTGGGGATCCCTCCAAGCCTTCACAAGACAAGGCGTTAAGGCAAGCAGGACCATTATGAAGGTAGTCAAGGGAGTAACCTACAATTACATGAATTCCAACATACAAGATTAGGCATTACCAACATTCAGCAACTTTTTTTCAGACATCAACCCGTCATGTATATATTCTACATACTGCTCAGTTACAAATCAAAGTTAAAACTAGAAACAATACACTGCAGTTTGTCTAAGGCAAATTTGTGAACCATCAACTGAGTGGCGGTACATAATTTAATAGTTAACATCAGGTTTATTAACAAACTACGATCGTCTCAGTCAATTCAGAATTACCTGAGGTAATACAGCAAAAGGCGAGGAATCCCCAACTAGCCCACCAGTAAATGAAGCTGCTGGCGCCTGGATGTTGAACCCAACTTTTCTGAATAAGAAATAAATGCCCTTATCTAATATAATATAGAAAACCCAAAAATTAGGGGCCCAGTATGCATGGCATAGTCCCCTGCCAAACGGAAACATGCGGTGGATGACTTGTTGAATCTGCAATATAAAAATTGAATTACAAATTTGTTGGAGAAACATAACTGATAGTGTTGGCTCAGAAGCCATTTTTAAGCAAGACAAAGGGTTCTTGGATTAAATTTTATAAAATTATATAAAAAAAAGAAGTATGGTTCATATAAAGGTCAGTTGGACTTCTTAAGAAAAACCAACACTTCTATCTCTATTGAGGTACCATGCCAAATGTGTCACTGTATGTCCAAGGATTCCAGGTAAGCCTATGACTGAATTTAAAAAGAGAGGCGTCACATGACAGAAAAATGTTTAAACACAATAAAATACTCCAGCATGTAAGGCAAAAATACACAACTAAAACAAGTAATTAAAAACTCATTTCTCGACAAGTTCAAATACAAGTTATTGGTTGGGTAGCATTAACAGTTCTTAATCAATCTATGCTTAATTAGTGATCTAATTATAGAGGGGAGGAAAGACATCAAATGTCAACCTTAAAAAGACACACTTCACTATTACTAGAGCATCTGAGGACACTATTTTGCCATCAATTTGTTGGATATGCAAAAGTAGCATTGGTGGACTGAAACAACGGATGCTAGCCTAAGACTGAAGTTTCCAGATACAGAGTTTTAAATTTCCAAAGAAAGAGGATAAGCCAGAAAAAAGTAAAAATGAAAACAAAACAACTAAAGAGGCAATGGAAACTATCACTGGGATAGTAAGTCCTACCAAGTTCCTGGGATTAACAAAATGTCCTTAAGGATAACCATAGGAGCTTCTTATGAGGTAAATTCCCTTCAAGCTTATGGCAAGCTTTTAAATACCCAAAGAGAAAAGAAATTAAAACTTGTCACATCTAGATGCCTAGAACTCTTTGATCGTGTACAATAATCATTGCATAGTGGATAAGCTCAGTAAGAACAATGTACCATGTAAATCCAACATAGAGAACCCACGTCAACACAAAGAAAAGGAATGAAATTTACATAAAAACTTTAAATTAGAGCATTGCAATTAAAAGAAGAGCATAACATTACCTGCCCATAATACACAAATGGACCATAGGCAGCTGCAAAAACAGCCACAACTACAGTTCCAATTGTACAGAGGCGCCAGAAACCCTTCACCAATCCTCCTTTCCAGCAATAATGCCTCAACAAATAGACAAAATAAATAGGCGCTGCTACTGCAAACAAGTGCTTGAAACACAACAAAACTGCAAACCAGAAGCCCCCTATCAGATTCTTGTCTTCCTCCAAATACGAAATTGACAACAGCAAGAACCCTAGCAAAAACCCATTGTACTGGAAATGCATATGGTCCACAATCATCAACCCAGGTGACCAAACAATCAAAACCCAGATCACAATTCGCTCTTTGAAATCCAATAAATTCCGGGTCAATCTGTGAACTCCATATAAAAGCAGCAAATCTGACAAAATCACAGTGATCCGTTGAAAGTAAAGCACAGTGTTTGAGCTATAGTTTTGACCTTCTAGAAGGTGGACGATCTTGGGGTCAATGAGGTTGGCAGGAATGGAGAGCAAGCGCTCGAAGAAGGCAAAGAATGGGGGGTAGTCGAGAGTCCAGGGGCTGGACTCGTCGGAGTACCATTGGGAGAGAGGGAGAGAGTGTGTTATGGCGAGCCAGTTGCGGTGGACTTCAAAATCTGTGCTGTGATAGGAGGGGATGAGGAGGAGCTTGATGCAGGCAGCTACGCCATAGAACCATAGCAATTGCGTCACATGATTTGGCTTGGTCTGTATCTGTGCTTCCATGGACGAAGGAGATACAGAAGACGAGAAGCAGCTCGGCTCAATTTACTTCTGCTTGGTAGCTACTTGTTTAGGCTTTTGGGAACCCCCAAATATTACTTGTGCGGATTTCACCTATGTTACCAGAAATATTATTCATCAATTACTGTAGCATTCACTTATGTTTCGTAAACTAATTTGAAAACCAATATTACAAAATAGCCTGACACAATGAGAGTCTACTTAATTAGCACTACACTTAACCAAATACTAATCAAAATCATTCTTGGACCCAAGAGACTTAGATGAACATTTGTTGACTTAAGTCCAATGATCTTTTTCATAAAGAGTTAAAGGAGTCCAACAAACGAGTTATTGGCCAAGACTCAACCAAGACACCAAAGAAATGGATTCGGGTGGGCGCTAAGCCAAAGAGTTATGGACTGAGACTCAACCAAGTCAATGAGGAGATTTCCCCAAACGAGCTAACTCTCATACATGTCCAAAACCATTTCCTTCACT
>JAYMTF010000231.1:0-43843 GCA_036897485.1 Pelargonium nanum
ATATCTTAGTCAGCCAGGTTTTAAAGTGATTAAGCTCTTCACTTTAACTAATATATCTTTATTTTTAAGATAAGGTATTGATAGAATTAGAATCTACTTGATTCCATGGGGGATGCCTTACTTAACTTATTTGTGTGCTATCTAGGAAATTTAGTAGGGATTAGTTAATAATACCTGGAATCCCTTCTATTTCAACTAATCCAAATCTAGACAAGCTAGTTTTTAGCTATTACCTTAATTACTCTAACCTTATTTAACACCCTCAGTTTAAAGAATTCCTATTCCTATTTAGTACCTTGCAAACCCGCATTTACTGCAAAAAATTTTATATATTAAAAAGGTAATCCAGGATTAGCCTTCCTTAGTTTTTCTAATTCAGGATTTTGTACTCTATGTTTTTTGGTATTTTAGGTAAGATAATAAATTAAAGTTTTTAGGCGGAGGAGTTCCTTTTTACCCAAGTTTCCTTGTTTTAGTTTTTTGTTAATTTGTTTTATTGGTTTTTGATAAATAGGGTTTAAAAAAGCAATTCCAAAGAGTGTCTTCTCCTGTTAGTAGACCGAATAGATAGGAATCGCTTATATAGTAATAAATTGAGGATTTAGCATAAAATTCTTTAAAAAAGTACAAGAATGACTCTTCAATTTCTTTTGTTAAATCTAAGTAAATAATTAGAATTCCTAGGTTCAAATCTGCTCGAAGTTAAGCTCATGTACAAGAAATTCATAAAAAAGAAGCCAGAGCTTTTTGTTAGTAAATTTACGAGAGGACTACTGAAGAATAAAGATAAAAGGTATATTTCAAGTCAAGAATCATAGGAAAAAACATATATGGGTTGAAACTTATAAGAAACCACTTTAGCTAATAAAAACCCACAATTGAATTTTGGATAACCTATTGTTAAAGATAAGAAGCAGTTCGGGGTTAAAGTTCTATTTTAGGAAATACACCGAGAAGAATATTAAAAACTCAGATCTGGTCAAAGAAGAGCTACCCTAATTTAATAAAGAAAAGGGCTTTTCTACTTAACTAATTCTACTCTTTCAATAAAGTAAAGGCTTTGCGAGATGGAGGAGAGCACTTACTTTATAATATTGCCTAAACAAGATTTGATATCAGAGACGCAACCTGACCCAGACTTTAGATTTTTTCTAGTCTCTGAAGAAAAGGTACGCAAAAAGAGGGATACGTATTGCCCTAGGGTAGCCTTCTTATTTATTGATAGGTAATAACCAAAAATTGGATTTAGAGGATACCTTAAAAATTCCTGCTATTTAACAAAAACTAAAAAGTACAAGTCGTATTTCTACTTTCTATTGGTCAGCTCCTGTATAAGTACAGCTTTATACTAGAATTGTTTACACTCAGGTTTCTAGGGTTCTATTATAGTATATATAAAAAGTAAAACTAGAAGCTCTTTAATATACTTGTACACACAAAGCAGTCTCTCTGGCATGTCACTAAAAAAAAAAGGTCTAACATATCCTAATCCGGAAATCTTCAGTTACAGAATTCCGTTTCCTTATAAAAGTTCCTAAATCTGGGTATTCTATACTTTTTTATCTAACTAGAATACTAAAAATACCTCTAAAAATGAACTGACTATTCTCAGTTTCCTATTAGTACTATCTTGGGGATCCCCGATTGAAGATATTTTTGCCGCTTGAACCTCTATAATCTCTTATTAAAATTGACCCATGTCTGTTACGAACTAAACTCCTCACGATTTTGAAGAATAGAACTTTTAAAAGTAATCTAATTGATGGCATTTTACCTATAATAGAACAACTTGTGGGGTATAAAGTTTACATAAAGTCAAAGCCATATCACAGAGAAGCAAACTTGCCAATATAAGAACGAGATCTTGTAAGTACTTTCTGGTAATTAGAGCCCTTAGTATTTTATTTTAATTCATTTAATGAAATGGGTTACCCTGTTTAGTATGAATCTAACTCTGTCTTTTTAGAAATCTTTTTTATATACCCCCCTTTTTAGTAGCACATACGCTAGACAATAGCGTTTTGAAGGGATAAAAATCAAGCTATGATGTTTCCTAAGATAGTTTAGTTCCTAAGTCTCATAGTGTATATTCACTAAGAAAAGATAGTATAAAACTTGTTTAGTCAAGGTAAAAGAGTCTCTACCAAGCGTGGTCCATTCGAATTCTCCTTAAGAAGAACTAACTTCATACAAAAAAATCTTTATTACTAATGATTAGTCAGATTAAAACATACTTGTTAATTCTATAAATGTTTAATTCTCAAATAGATGTACAGGCCTAAGAGTAGCTCACATAAGCGTAATTTTTTTCAATGAGTGTAAGGATTAATTCCCAAAATACTTATGAGAAGTACTGAATCTAATACATAATTTGAAACAAGTGGAGAGTAGTCAAGTTATACTATATATACAAAAACAATAGACTGAAAAATAGCTGTACTGAGGATTTAAGAAGAAATATATAGGGGTAGTAAGGGTTGGATGAGGTCAGAATAGAAGGTTTGCCTTTTGTAGCCCTTGATAAGAGGTAAGCATTTCAAGACACTTGAAAACAATGTTAATTCCTAAGAGACTCGGAAACACACCTCTGCTCAGGTAAGAAACACCTTTTAATGAGATGCCTAATAAGTATATTTTTGAATTATTAAAAAGTCTTTACACTCTAATCTGAATAGTTGAATTATCCCTATATCTACAAAGCTAGCATAACTATATGGTACATATAAAGTACTGCATATTAAAGAATAATGCGACTAACTGAACTAGTTATAACCTTTTACTTAATTTTATCTAAGTGTTACTTTACTAAATATGAATAAGAAGCCTTTTATAAACTGAAAACTAGGAGGACTCTTTTGTTGTAGCAGGACGATTAAACTTTGTATTTTTGTATTATAGGATCTTAGGGTAATAGAATAATCTATCTCTTGTTTTAAATTCTAGTCACAGGAGCTTCTTTGTTAGTAAACTTTATCCAGCCAATCAGGGGTATGGGAGAGACTACGAAAGCTAAGTTTCTATATTCTAACTCTACAGGTGTTCATTCCCAAGTGAAGTAGATAATTAAAAACCCCAATCCTGTTTAGAGGTACCAGTTCTCTATAACTCGAAAAAACTTTATTGTTTAGGTTTTGATGACACTTTTGCAGGAGTCCTCTTAGAGGAGAAAAGTAAAGTGTGACATAGAGTCTTGCGGTTAAGATACTTCGAATTTATGATTACCCCACGGATCTTTTTGGCGTTTACTGCCTTTTTAATAGTACAATATAAAAATTGTAGATATTAGAATTTAAATAGTATAGAGTATTCCTGGTTAAAACCCAATTTCTTTTTGTAGCTGATTACAAATGGATTTTATAGTAACTGACATCTCGGGGTCTATTAGTGTTTCCGTAGTCCATTGTTACTTCTTTTTATCTTATAAAGTAATTTCTTAAATTAAAAAACTAGAGTTGGAATCCTGTATTATCTGGTACAAATTTCACAAAATCTTATCTATAAACGAAATTGCTTTTTAAATGTGCACTAGTGGTAACAACAGAATTTCTTAAAAGAGGTTTTTTTGTAATAATATTCTTAATAATGAGGATAACTTTGGTATTCCTTATTCCGTATACAATTTTCATAAGAATTCTAGTAAAACTTGAGGACAGATTGAGACTAGGGAGGTTTGAATTCTTGTTGACTAAGCTTTTCGATAACCAGCATTAAGTGAAAACAAGTGGATTTGAACCAATGAATTCTGATTATCTTACAGCTTTGCTTGATACGAAATAAAACTAAAGAGTAAAATTTGCACGTTTATTTAGAGAGTCTCCTATAAATTACAAACGATTTCTTATATAAGTGATTCTCTAGTATAAACTAGACGTGAAGTAGGGATTTCTATTGCTACACAGCATCCTACTTTTAGATCGGGTCTTTGGAAGGGGGAGAACTATAATATTTCTACATAAGTATGGGGGCATAGAGCTCTGGAACTGAGAAGAAATGGGGAACCTTTTCCATGAATAAGTTTTAAACCCATAAAATAAGTAATTCTTACACTTCTTACTTATTTTATGGGGCTTGTTGAAGGAGGAACTTATCCTCAATTTGTGGCGGAGCTTTACCTTTTGTTAGTTAGGAATTAATAAATTAGAAAGAGTTGAAGAGTTACTAATAAATGAAAGATAACTTAACTAGATTTTATAATATCACGACTCTCCTCTTTTTAGATTCTTGGGGTATAGCTAATTTAAAAGTATACTTTTAGAATTGATTTAGACTTAGAATTTGTTACTTAGTAATCTTTCTGGAATAAAGGCGAGAAAACCTAATTATCATTTACGAAACTTATAATACGAAGCCTCGGGTTTGAAAGACGAAACCTAAAAACTTGAATATAATAGGATTCCTCTTTTTGTAGTTTAGAACTTTATTTTGATTTACCAAGATACCTAACTTGATAAAAGATTTCCAAAATACAGACTAAAATACTATGATAGTGAACACCTAAAAACTAGCTCAAACTTCCTTCTATTTTTCCTTACTGAGAAGACCTATATCAAACATTAGTAAATACTCTTAAAATAAAGAGAGATCTTTCGAAATCCAAAGCTTCGCTATATTACCTATTTATATAAAAGAATTCTTTCTCATATTAATAGTTAAAAAGCTAAACTTATTAGAAAAAGAGTTAAGCATTAAGTAATAAAATGCGATTCTCTTTACTACTTAATATAATGGCAGGGTTTGAACCCACGATATTTTTGATAAGATTGGTTTGTTCTACCACTGGTAAATTATAGAATCTTGCTCTCAATTGTGCAGGGAAGGCCGTATATTATATCTATAATATAATTTTGGCTGATGTGGCTGCTATAGATATTTCATAGATTTAGTTAAACGATTCTGTGCGATTCCTCTTACATTATTGAAAAGAAAGGTGGATAAGGGTATATAGCAGTCTATCCTTATTATGAGAAACTAATAACTAGGAATTGGCTGAGATATATTAAAACTCTGAAGCAAATAGATAAGGATAAGCTAGAAATTTCATCTTCCATTCTTTACCTATGTGAGTCGTACAGAAAGGAACCCTTAGGAAATCCAGGTTTAAGAAGGATCTCTTTGGTTTGTAGATTGCGGATTATTGAATTTTTCAAGTTAAAACCTGCCTTTCCCTTCCAGGAGCCCGTCATGCTAAGTGCTTTTAGTACGTTTTTAAAGAATAAAAGTTAAGTAACTAAAGTTTTATTGTATTAGGATTTTATATCTTATCCTATGAGAGTCTCAGAAGCAACAAAGGGACCCCTTATTCTGTCAATTATGAATTTTCTGTACCTGCATACTTTTTTTATAAAAACTAGTTAAAACACTTCACCACAAGTTGTTTATTTCGCGAACATTGCTTAGTTAGTGCAGAAAACCGGGGTTAGGACCCCACTTTTAATACTATATTAAAGATATCTCAGGCTCTTAAAGGGTTTAGTTTAGCAAATTTGTATGTTAGGAAGTGTTTACCGGATACCTTTAAGGTGAGTGACCTTTCTTTATATTTGGGCTTAGTATTTATTTAAGATTTGTCTCTTAGGGGTTTAAGTTCTATAAAGCTTTGTATTCTGGTATTTTCCATTAAATTATAAAGTAACTTAGGTAAATGGTGGTCTTTTTAGTATTTCTAGTTTGTATAATTATAAGAAGTTTGCTTGTTTCGTAATTGTATTAAGAATAGATCTTTAGTAAAGAAGCAAAATACTCCTAAATCCCGCCCTTAATTGTATAGTTCTGGAAGCAACTTAACTATTAGGAAAAGTGCTTATTATAGAGTAATAATAAAGATTAGAGCTAGGATTTTGTTCATAGAAGTGTGATCGGGTATGTAATTGCAGCCAGGCCTTTAGTAGTAAATGAGTTCCTAGAGTCGGGTTTTTATGTTTATGAGAAATTAGAAAAGAGGCTTTATTATATTAGTAGTCCTCAATTCATGATGGAAGCAGGGGATTCTGCAGTATTATTTAATTGATGCTCTGGTTTTAATATAGGATTTGTTAAGTAAATTGGGAATGAAAACTCTTAGATAGTGCTCTAATGAAGAATTCAGAATTCGGTCGATGATACAATACTCCTTGATAAAGAAGGGGGAGGAGCTACCATACTTTTGTACTTACTAAAAAATGCGGATAGGATCCTTTTCTGATGGATTCCATCAAAGGCCTAGGATACCAGCAAAAAGAGTAGTTTTATATGCCTACCCTGAATTGTTTTGATTCTCGATAGTTAATGAGGATTCTTAAAAAGGATAATATATTCTCGAATTTATAGAAAAAACTATAATATATAAAGATTTGAAGTTTATCGCATTTATAGTTTATGAAATAAGGTTGTTATCCTTATCACAAAATAGACAAAGTTTGTATAACGACCTACATTAGTATTCACTATCTATATAAGAACTAAAACAGAATTTTCAAACTATAGAAATAAATTTTTACCTTTCGGATTTATAAGGGGCCCTTTTATGTACTCTGGTCTAGAATAACTCGTTAAGAAGATATTTCCCCCGTTCTTTTAGATTAAGTAAAGTACCCGCGTAGCTATTAGTTCAATCTGGGAAATAACAAAGCTACTAAATCATTAGTGAGAATCTATTTAACGTAGTTAGAGGGACCCGTAGTTGATATTATATATCGATACCTTTACATTAAAAGTTTAGCTAAAAGTAGACTCTTGAAGGGTATACCAAAGATAATAAAGGAATAAAAGTATGTAATGAGTACACAGGAACACTCGAAGAAATACAGTAAGCGTTTTTTAAGGGGTAGGTTTTCCTATAAAACAATAACACAGTAAAAATCTAATTAGACACATTTTAGACTCTTTAATCTACTTTGTATCACCGTTTTTCTAAACTCAAGAGATTAGTCCTTGTAATAATAAAAAGAGTAGTAAGTGTTTATAACAGGATTTCTTACATCTTAGGATTCACGGGCTCTATCGACTTCCCTATGTTGATTAGAAATATTATGCTTAGAAAGCTTGCGAGGATATTAATATATGACTTCTTACTGGGATATATTTATTTAGGTTTAGGCTGATAGGTACCGATTCATAAGGATCCTTGAGTGGGTTTATGTATCTACTTGGAGATTTTTATTGCAATACAGGAAGAGCTTTAACATAATATCGATATACTATTACTCTTTCATAGCTTTATATAGTTCTTGAACCTTGTTTGATTACCCCTTTTACCGAGGGGGCCTGTAATATAAGATGCAGCGTCAAACTAAACCCAAAGGAGACCTCTACTTGACTTTTTTACTTTTACTGGGTTTTGTCATTATTCTAAAAGCACCTGCTAAAAAACAAAGGGAGGATTGCGATTCAAAATCCAGCAGAATTCAAAAGTACTTTGACCAGAAGAAAACCCATAACTACACAACCTAAAAACTAATAAAATAAGTAGAAGCTCCTTAAGTTCCTGGGTGTTATATTAAAAAACTTCTTGAGGTTGTTTGGCTTTAGTTTAGTAAATGAGAGATACTTATTATAGGACTGAACATGAACAAACTAAGGCATTTTCCCTTTCCGAGAATAGGAAGTCTTTGTTATTACTGCATCTACTTGAAAACTCAGTTACCTTAGGTTTTTAGATATTTGGTATAAATTTAGCTTTCCTGGATGATCCTTGTGATAGGTATACCGCGCAGCAATTAGACATATTTAACTTAAGGGGTACTCTAACTTTCTGGCTTTTGTAAAAGGGTATTACTCAACTCCTGTATCGGTGAGGAGTTTCAAGTAATTCCACTTTTTGGCTTCCCAGTTACCCTATATTATTACCTAAAAAATTTTTAGAATAAGAGGAAAACTAGAGTAATTTGCCTTGTGTAAGAGATTCTCCTTGTGGTTTTGTGTAAATCTTTTGAGGGACTCCTCTAAACACTTTAGAAAAGCAGGATACTTTATTTTAGTTCTAGAACTCTATAAGACTCACTGAACACAACTAAAAATCTCTTTTTTAGATCCAATAATTACAAAGTAAATACTCTTAGATATTTAAGAAAATTCTCTACTTAGGGGAGTGCTAACATTAGGAGCATTTTCCTCAGTTTAAAACGTAAGGTCAAGCCTGGATATTCTATTCAAAACAATTGTGAGTCTATTATCTGCACTTCTTGGTTTATATCAAAATATCAAAAGAGAACCCTTATTTTTGAAACTGCCCCTAATAATTAGAAAAGATTTACCTTAAATTTCAAGTACTACTGTATAAATCTGGTTTCCACTGGAACTTTTTTAAGCAGAGCGGCTTAGAAAAACTACGAACCGATTCTGTATTCTAGTATAAGGTATATAAACTTTAGTTTATTAGTTGAAAATTACTTATTTACCCCAAGAAGAGCCTGGAGTTTCCTATTCCTATAAGGAGAGCTGCAGAGCACAGTCTTTCTTAAAAAGGTTTAGTTGACTCTTTTTTTTCCCGAGAATTTAGAGATGTCTTAATAAGTCCGTCGGTTAAAGTCCCTTTCTCTTTTTGTAGTACACACATGAGTGTATGTATTTTTAGCAGGTTATCAAACAAGGTAATCTTGGGTTTTAAAGACTTTTCTTAATTCCATTCTAACAGGAGTTGCTAGGGAGAGGGGCAAATCTAGGGGCGTCCCTGATATATCAAATTTAGGGCGCGTATTTTTAAATATAAAAGATTGGCAACTAGGAGCCCCTCCTTTGGTAAGAAGCGGTGCGCTTGGGAGTAACTTACCTATCTACATTTAGTCAAATCGACAAATAGTTGTTAGAACATTTTAAAGTATAATTCTTAGAAGTACCTTCCGTGTAAATTTTTGTTATGTTCAATTTCCATTAAATGCACAAAAAGAGGAATCTTATCGATTTTCTAGTTAGGGCAACCGCAGTTTACTAAAAACTTGGAGTTGTATCAATACAAATAGGGGATTTACTTTAATCTAGTCTTACAAATAAGCCCAACAAAGCTTTAAAGAATGCGTTGAACTCTAGTTCTGAAAAGTTTGCCAAATAAATAAGATACGCGATTTGGTGGACATACTCATAATTACTGCCTTAGTCCCCCTTTTCTTGTTTAACATGTTACTACGATTACACAATAGTAGAGGTGGAAGATATAGAAAGAGAAAGGAAATCCTGGGCTCATGGTTTACCCTTTAAAAAGGTTTATTCAACTGCGATTTTGTCTACCTCGTGCGTTTAAGCTTACCTCTCTAACACCTTAAAATAAGGTAAAAACTTTGACAGTACGTCCAAATACCCCTTCCTTAGTTTTCTGCAGTTCGTACGTACCCCATAGAATAAGGATCCCTTTAAATATCGATTACGTATAAGTTTTAGGCTTTTACCTTATAAAGTGCAGAATATTGCAGCCTCTTCTTCTTCTCTAACAGGGAAAGTCTAATTAAATCCTTAGCAGAGTCTTCTTGCATTCCTAAATAGATTTTACAGGGATTTTACATTAGGTTTTTCTAGTTAAGGACGCACCGCTTTTAATTCTTATTTAAACTCTTACTTTGAAGATAGGGGCCAGTACTACAAAAATAAATAGTAGGATCTCAATAAGTGTTAATCCTTAGTGTCTAACAATAGGTAACTGAAGGAAGTTCCTCTTTAACATATATAACGAGAGCCCTACCCCTTATAAGCTTTTTTTGGATCTTCCATTTCTTAAAAACGGCTTAGATAAATATAGGAAATAAATTCTAGTCTGTAAAGGAATCCCTTGTTTTCTTACTCACTAATTAAAGAAAGCTGAGATTCTTCCCTTACTTTCTGAAATTGACTACTTCTAAGAAACTTATTTACTGAAACTATTAAAAAGACTACTCCTCTAATTACTTTATTTACTAAGGCGCTTACAACTAAGACTATATAAAGGCTGCACTTTAAACACTAAAGAATTCATCATAATCATAAAGACAACCCTTTCCTATATTTCTTAGAGAAGGGAGATTCTAGATATTAGCTAAGCACTACAGTGGAATACAAGAAGAGCTAAGATCTATTTCTATATAAGTGATTATGATGATGAGTGTACGAAGAGGATTCCGTAGATTGACCTAATATGATTCTATTTCCTTTACGGTGATGCTGATGCGACTTAATAGGATCTTTTATTGATAGTATACTCTAAGGGAATTCTAGGATATAATTAGATAAGAAAAAGGATTACAACGATTACATAGGATGCTGATAAAACATAGCTCTTTTTTCTATTATTCTGTAAAATAGGTCTTATGGAAATTTCCTTGGCCTTAATAGAAAGACCTCCCGCGTATTTGCTTTTAGTAGGACCTATAGGCACAAGTATAGACTCTTAGGGAAGACCCATGATGAACAATAAAGAAGATTTTGGCTGTTATTGAGTATAGTCTAACACGAGTTTGTAAGTTAGTTTGAAATTTAAGTAGTAAATAAACGGGGCTGCTTAGAATAGTTCAGATATCTTGGAATTCACTTTTAGGAATAGAATAAGACAAATGACAAAAATCGTTATAAAATGTAAACTCAAGCAAACATTCTTATTCATGTAAATATGAATAAAAGTAGATCTTCCCCTTATAGCTTTATGAATAGGGAATTTAGCATAGTCAAAAGTGAAGGCAGGATATATGAAGCTTATAAAGTTGTACTACAGAAAGTCAACCTGGAAGGGGCACACATAATAGACTCGAGGGGGCTTTTAAGATAAATATACATATCGGAGTAGGATATTGGAAGATACTAAAATAACTTATTTACAGCAGCGCTAACTCTAAAGGGAACGCCTAGAGTACTAAAAGGGCTTCTTTTGCTTCTATTGCCAGCATGCTATTTGACTTAGTAGACACTGGATTTTAACCTACGCTATCCTTTTCCGAAAGCTGTGCTTTATCATACTTTTAAAAATAAGAATTCTATAGAAATTTCTTAACAGCTTATAACTTGCTTCTCGAGATGTACGAAACATTCTATTTAAGTGATTTCCATTTTGCTAAAAGTCTGAGTTTTGGATGAAAAATACGGAATTCAAAAATTTATTTTAATTTCTTTCTTCTTTCCTTAAAATAATATAATATATTTACCCAATTTAATATCTTAATAAATCTCTAAGAACAAGGCCTAACTATCATTCTTTCAAAGGAATATAGAGTCGCCTTTGCAGGCCCTTATGAAACTAGGTAAATACCTGAGTGAAAGGATTTACTTTTGTAAACCCGGATTATTCCTATTTTTTCTATGAGGATATCCGTTTAATTTTAAGTATAAGCGTAATTTCAAATGTAATTATAGGTTCCAGTCGTCTAATACTAATATTAAGGTAACGTATTTTTGAGGATAAAAAATAGATGTAAATCAACTTTAAACTCAGAAAACTTCTTTTATACTTTTGATAGGGAAACACTTACTTGTATGTGCTGAATAAAAAGAATTGTCCAATAAAAATATATTAGCTTCGACTAAGTATTATCGGCATTTTTTTCAACGGGGAAATTTATACAGGTAAACACTTAAGGGTCCTATTCCTAAAAGACGAATTCGCGTAATTGGATTTTATAGAATTGAGTTTACAAAGGAGTGACGTGAGCTAAAAGTCTTGTTATTGTGTTTTAATATCTAAACATTTAGTATAATTATGGAAAAGGATTCTCTTGGTTTTCATAAAAATAGGACTCCTATTATCATATCAGCTAATGTGAAGATTATCCGGATCCATATGGTATTCTTTCTTCAAGAACTATTATTCGACGGTTGTACTTTTATCTTTTAGGTAACGAGATAGACAGGGATTCCCGAAGTAAGTAGTAATCCTGATAATATACTGACATCTAAGAAGAAGCCGGTATTCAATTAATTAGCTAGGAAAAGACACAAGGGGGCCGGCGCGTACAATATAAAATAGCATGTTTAGATCCTTTTTTAAAATACCTAAAGAGGAAAAAAGTGCTAGTTACATCCCATTATTAATTGAAAGTAAATTTTTGTTCCTTTACACTTAACCTTTATCAAAACAAGCCTGCTACCGCTCAAGATTATTAAGTGGGGCCCCCGCTTACGAGAAGTTGTCTTTACAGTAACTAGCGCTAGACGAGACTCTGTTTGTATCTTCGTTTAATTAAGTTCCTTTTACTATATTAATAAATGGAGCAATTTCTTGATCAATAATATAGGATCTCAAAATTCACTAATTAGTCCATCTTCTGCTGGAGTCTAAGGTCCCTTTTTGTTATGTTTCTTTTTTGTAATTGCTAATATTCCGTATATATTATAAAATATATCATATATGTTATACCTCTTTCTTTAGTCAAACTGGTAGATAGAGCTAGAACTATATAACTATATATTGGTTACTCATATAATTTCCAATTTTTTTCTGAGAATGAATAGGGTTACAAGATAATTAATATAAGGAAGCCTGTTTATAACTTAGTTTCCTACTCCTATATTATTATAGTATACCTAATACTAGATTTTTCTAATATGAGAAAAAAGATGTATTAGACAGATTTGTGCAAGCTAAAGCTCGGTATTCTGGGTTTTTCTTCCGATAATACTAGTTTAATTCATTAGTTTATGTTGTACGTATACTCTTAGACAGGGGTCGTCTCCAAGCCTTAGATCTATCTACTACTTGTTTTGCAAATTCAGGGGTGCCGTTATTTGTTCTTCTGAGAGTTAGGGATCCGTTCTACACACCATGGAATAGTTATCTACTCAAATCTGAGTATATTTTCATAACGTAAGACTTTTGTGTTAAACCTTTCAGAAGTGATAATTAGATCCAATCTGAAAAGAAAGCATTGGCCCTGAGTAAAACAAATCCTAGAAGAACTCAGATTTTTTTACAATCTCCATCGAAGCTTTTGAGATTCTAGCTACAGTAGGTACTACAAATTGAAAGCTACAATTCAGTACCTGTAAAGCCAAGCAAGTTTAGCTTTATATGGTTCCTCGTACGAACCTACTTATAACTCAAACAAAGTGGCTCATATCTAAGAAATCCAATATACCGTAGAAAGTGCAAAGTGCGAGTATTGAAAACATGCATGGCCAAATGAATATATATAGTGGGTTAAGGTAACTTACGAGTTTTATTTCGAAGGGCATACTTTAATATTATAAAAGGATATTAAGACCTATTTTCTGGAGGGTTTTCTTTTCAGAGGTTACTCTCCTATAGTACATACCATAAGTGAATTACTCCCTGAGGATACTAAGGTTTCTCAGCTTCAAAAGCAATAAGTTCTCGCCCACATGCACAGGCTTTTTCCGGTCCTAGTAGGGACACTCCTCAAGGGGACTCTCTGTTAAAATATTGTTGGCTTGAATAGGTGGTTGTATCATATATTTCGATTACTAGGCATTGCACTTGAATCTGGATATATTAATATAGGGCGTTATTACTTGAATTTCTATATCTTTTGAAAAGACTTTCTTTTTACTACAAGTTCCTTCCGAGGTGCCTAAAGCCCTTTTAGTGCATATACCCTTCAACAATAACTCCTAAACTAAAGTAGAAAAGGGTTCCTATTTTAGGAATGTCGTAGAAATACCTGGGACTCAGTAATTTGAATTGCCCCCTTTTGCTTGTGAAATCCTAAAATAAAACTAGACACTTTCAGATATCCCTTAGGGGCTTCCCGTAAAATACCGAATATAATGCGGAAACCTCTTAATTATTACCAAAGTTTTGCCCTTTTTTTAACTACCCCCATAATAAAGTTATCTGGACATGTTGTTAGGATATTCATTAAGTTTGGATTCTCGAGGCAACTATTCATCAAGGGTTTCTTTAGGTGTTGGTCTTAAGAATTTAGAATTTATAAATCAGGATTGGGTTTTAAGTATAGATTTAGGGAAGAATCAAGTAGACTCGAAACCCCAACCACTTTTTTAGAGCTTGTATTCTATCAATATCATGTATTGGCCAAAACTTTAAAGTAACCAACTTTTATATGTTAACTTTGATTTTGACATTTCAAGTTAGCAAATTTGACATTTCATAGGAATCCCTCGCAACTAGGACACTTTTAGAGGAAGTCTCTTACTTTACATGTTTTTTTAATTAGAATCTTGTGCGTATTGAATGCTAGAGAGTTATAGCTCTATAGTATAGGTATTTTCTTCCTGCTCCTAATTACTAATTTAACTAAACTTATTTACAAAAAGATGGACTCTAGTATATTTATTATAAAACACCTGCGCTAAAAAACTCATAAACAGTATTACGCCTTACCTTTTTTAGAGAATGCTCTTCCTCAGACCCTTTGCTTTGTAAACTAGAACTACATTTTTTATTAAGGCAGGAATTCCCTCGGGTAAAAATTCAATTAATAGAGGATTATCTAGTTATTCTTTTTCTTTAAGAATAAAGTATTCATAAGCTTGTTCAAAGGACTCTCTCCAGTCAAGCTATGAAGTTAACAGGATTTCGTTTAGCAAATCCAGGTATATGTTGGAAGCTAAATTAGCTAGCATAAGGATTTGTTAGCTAGAAACTTTATATGTTTAACCCCCGGTTTACTTAGTAACACAAGAAGAAGAAAAAGAACTCCTATATTTTATTTTGAAAATGTGAGTCACTTATTTGATATAAATCGAAACTAGAATCTTACTTTCACAAAGCAAAGGGAATTTTACTTCAAAAATGAATAAATAATAATAATATAATGATACTATAGATAATCAACTTTACGTTTACTAAGAAAAGGTTAACTGATTTATTTGAAAAAGTCAGAAACGAGAGTAAGATTCCTGTATTTATAAGCTGCAAACTCCGTAATATACAGTAATGGTTCATTTAGGGTTCCCTCCTGCTAACTAGAACGATAAGAAAACAACTTCAGAGCGCTCCTACATAGCTGCTTTAGTAATTATAAAAAAAAGGAAACCTTAAGAGCAACTACTTACTTTAATTAAAGACTTTTCAGTAAAAGCTCATAAAAAGGAATATAGATTAAACCAAACAATACTGCAGTTTATATAAATTCTTTCGTTTATCGTTAGTTTAGGTACCAAGTAAAGTAGTTTATATGTTTTACCTAATTATCGTTCATTTTTGTTATATAATTTTTGAGTTGCTTATGCTCTTAAGAGAACAAAGTAGAAAGGAAAGAGGGAATACTGATCAGGTATAGCTCCTACAAAGACTGGTATAATAGCTCCTAAGAGGAGTCTAGCTCATAAGATTGGGAGTATGCAGAAGAGTAACAAAAGCTTAATAAGTATAGGGGATTTGTAAAGGAAGTAAGTACATTAAGTCTTTTTATAGTTTAGGATACTACTAGGAAATTTGTTTTTTTTTTTAGGTTTAGGAATAGGCTAGGAAATTTAGCTTGGATAGGAATTATCTCTTTATCTGCTACGGAGCCCAGCCTTGTTATAATTATATATAGGAATTTAGGATAGAAAAATATTTATTAGTAATTGAAAGTAACCCCATCTAAGTTTAGGAAACCTATTAATTTAATTATAGTCCAGGCCCCCTTTATGAATTTGGAGGCATGCTCGGTATAGATTCTTAGTACAGAAAATAGACAAAAACTTTCCGTTACAAATTGTTGATCAAGTTTCAAAAAAGGGTCCCTCCGACAAGCAATCTATATTGGAGCCTTTTAACAAGCTCTGAAGTGAACTCCCTACTGAATATATAAAGGGTTTTTAAAGTCCAATTTGTAATATTATCAAGAATCCGAATCTAAGGTGTGTCACGTAATCCGTACTTTTAGGAACTCTCAGGAAGGAAACTTATATATATATATATATAATGTTATATGTAATACTAAAATTTTTGTTAAAACCCTATCCTTGAGCGGTGACATAGGGTTACTAAGCTTTTGGGTATTAATAAGAGACTCTTATTTATTTTTATGATATCCTATTTTCGATACTTGTTATAACATAAGTAAAGAGTTTCATAGCTCAGAAAATTGCTTAGAGTCCCTTCCGAGCTGTATACGTGCAAGTCTAGAGCTAGACAAGTCTCCTTTTTAGTTTTTACTTGACTCAGAAATTTTGAAAGTTTTAGACTCCGGAACCTTTCTGGTTTTTATCCTTACTAGAGATCAGGCAAAAGGAAAATCAGTGGCTTATTATATATTACTTTTTTATTTTACTTAATTAAGGTTTTTTCTAAATCATCTTTTAAAGTACTTTATAAGAAACAGCTAAGAGCAAAGCTAGTAGAGTTACAAAGTAGACTATTCCCCAAAATTATAGATCCTCCTGAGAAAAGACTCAATGTCTGCTAGGAGTAGGAGCTATTAAGGGGGATACCTTTCTTAGAAGTAGGAATAGAAGAGATAACTGTATTGATTTCTAATGGAGCTAAGAAGTAGATAGTATAGTTATATTGTTTATTAGTTAATAATAGGTATATACTACTTTGGAATAAAAATAAATATATAGTAGTAGTTAATATATTCATTAATAGTTATAGATAGTATACAGTATAGTCTTTTTATAGTTAGAATTGTTTTCTTATCTATATAGTAAAGGGTATTCCTCCACTGGAATAATCATACAAAGAGGGGAGAACCTTAGTTGAGTACGTCATTCTTACCGACTGAGTGCATCCGAAGAAGGTTAATGCATTATAGTACTAGTACGGACCACTTTACACTGCAAGACCAACCACTGAAAAGAGCAGACTTTAAAAAATACAAATTACCTTAACTTTAGCTATTTTATTCCCTAAAAATCTTTCTTATCCAGCATTGCCTGTTCAGGTACCCTTTATAATAAAATAGAAGCTGTTGGATACGTTTGCGGCTTATAGAGCCAATATTTACTACGTTTTTTAGAATTCCTTATATTTACACTTCTCTATTCACTGTCCTAGATTGACTACTAAAACAAGCACGTTCCCCTTTTAGTAAGCCCTTGACTTAATTCAGGAGAAGGGATACCAGATGAGTCTAATTTCTATTAAAGTAACTCTTTAAGGAAGGATAATACCTCTTTGTCTTTGTACTTATCATTAACAGAGGATATAAACTTACTATAGTATTGTATTCGTCCTTGTTACCGACCCAGAGGGTACCAAGGGAGGTTAAGGCAAGTAGTATTACAAACAGTTAAAACCCTATACACTATAACCAACACCAAAGTCAAGAAAAACAAACTTTAGCTTTTCCGGAGAAACTTGTTTGATTTGAAAAAATTCTAATAGGGACTAATTTATTACTTTTATCTATATTATAAAGTTCAATAAGAATCATTGAGGAAATACTTAGAAAGAATAGGGGTTGGATAAATAACTTATATTCCTTTTTTAATACCTTTTAATTAAAAATTACCGGTATAGATAATTTATAGATATAAATATTTCTTAGTCTAGCTGAGTATACGCTTCCCCTAATTTTAGCAACACATAGTAACTCGGATTCCTAAGTATCCTACGTGGCTAAAAGAGTACTACAAATAATGTGTCAACTTTCACGTATTAATTTCCCTTCAGGACTAGATTAACCTAAGTCACTTAGGATTTTTAGGGCTAAAACTTAATATATTAATAATAGTATGAACTTATTAAACTCTTTTCCCTCCAACTGCTTAGACTAGGAACCCCCTTAAACCCTTTCGTGCTGGCAGCCTTAACTAGACTGATAAAGTTCCACATGCTATATTATATTGCAAAATTCCTAGTTTTTAAAAGTTAAATAAGATACTTTGGACTTGACCAAAAGTTAACATTAGATAAATAAGTAGAGCCTTTTAGAAAAAAATTAAGCTACCTAGCTCTATTAGTATAGAAATTGAGCCTAGCTTTCGTAGATTTTAAATACTTATTCATCCTTTCACCGCGGGTAAGTACTATCCCCAGCTAGGGCCATAAATTAGAGGGTGCTCACGGCGATCCGTAGGACAGTTAAAGGCCTCCATATGTATAGAAAGCTGATATAAGAAATTTCTTTCCAGTAGTTTTGTGTAACCTGCGGGACCCCTATGCTCTCTGAAATCTAATTTATAGGCATTTTTTGTTACCTTTTAAAACAAATGCGGTTTAGCTGTAGAGCGCGGAAATTGAATTTTGTAAGACGTAGCAGCGGTTTACTTTCGATATATTGGATAACCCGAGCAAAACTAATATGTGATAAAGGGAAAACTCCCAACCCAAGCCGTGTCCTGGGATGAAAGAAAAAAGGAATATTTTAAAGATAAAATACCTAAATACCTACTAGAAATATACAAATGAAAGTAACTAATAACGTTATAATGAAGGGATTTGAACCCTTCTCCGTGGTATCAGTTGGGTGGCACTTTACCCGTGTGACAGTAAAAGTTAATAATAGGATCAGTTGTCCCCTAACAGTTGACTAGCAGTCTTTGGTTTCAACTTAGCGAAATATTTGTCTTTCTATTTTAATTCTTTAGGAAAGTGATTCCTTTCTATATAGAATGCCCTGTAAAAGATTCAACCTCGTGCAAACTACTAAAACGATAGCGTGGTGAACTGATGGCATGCATTTGATAATTTTAGTAGATCTAATCAAGATATATGGGAGGGCGTCAAGAAAGAGAGACTTAAAAACGTTATTTTTCCAATACAAGAGTAAGGCAATGGTAGCTGTAGTACATAAGAATTTCGAATAGCTAAACTACGTCTTTTTATTAGACTCTTACCATATAAAAACAGGGATCCTCTGGGTATAAGTGAAAACTATTAATTTTTTATTTCAAATATGTCTGGAATTAAGTATTGAGAATTCTATGTAGATTCTATTTATTAGTAATTTCTCCCCTTATAGCATACTGTGCTCCTACTTATGATAAAACGTGTTATAGTGAATTTGTGGGTATAATCTAAGCTCAGTTCACTCTAGTAAGCCCTACGCTTCTTTATAGTACTTAATTAAATAACGAGACTTATTTCTAAAACTAAAAAAACTTTGTGCTATAGTTCCCTGAACTGGAACAATATAAAGTACACAAGGAGTCTTCTAGAGAGTAAAATTATGAGAATATCTCACTTCAACCCGCAAATTGAGAGATTGAGCCATTCAGGATAGCCATAGCACAATTTTTGGTAAACTGAGAGATAATCTGGGGTTATCGGAGCTTCCTATTATTCCTATGTAAACAAATTCTACTTATAGATAGCCCTAACTTATAGGAGCTGGGGTCCAAAATAACGTTAAAAATCACAACTAAGAGGATTCCGCAGAATGTTTTATCTTCAAAAATCTATTCCTTTTTTGTAAGTCTCCTGGTTATTACTTTGTTTTTCTAATTACTATAAAATAGAGTATTTACGGATACACGAATATGGAACCAATTTACTTCGTATCAAGGGGGTCTCTTCTAAATTCTAAATGTAGGACCTCGGGCGTTGGAAATCCGTGTATTGAAAAAATAGGTTTTAAAAAGTCAAAAGTGAAAGATACGGGTATTATCTACGGTATATATTACCTTTTCCAGGAAAAATAAACTAATACATAAATCATGATCACAGTAATTAAAGGGAACGTATTATACCTTCTATCGCTGATGGCAAAGTAAATTCGTTAATTCTGAGAGGTAAACTAAAATTCTTAATCTTCCCACGGACTCAGACTCATTTGACTATCATACATTGACTAGGAGTCAAGAAAAAACCTACAGGATTAGGTATTCATAGTGTAGATACCGTGTTTCGAAATGAGTAATATTCTGTTGATTTGTACCAAGGTAGCCAGGGAATTCAATAAAAAATTAAAGCATACACCTAAGGTCTCCTATATTCAAACAAGAGTGACTCAATTTTCTTGAAAACGTTTCGGTAACTATAAGTTGCTCTAACATGGTGCGACCTTTCTCATAATTGTACAGGACTTTTATTACGCTTTTCCATATGGACAATACTTTTTCGTTTGTTAATAGTACTCGTAAACAATAACCAATCGCATAAATTTTTTTGTGTATTTTATACAATTAAGTTATAAAAAAAAAGGGTATAATTAATAAGCAAAGTATCCTTTACACCGGTTTTTGAAGGGAGACTTAATAAGACGCCTGCGTTAATAAAACAAAAATAAGTAAATTAGGAGTGAAAAGCTGCTGAAATCCAGCGGTTCATATATTCGGGCGGTATACTTAGGTTCCTTATTTACTCTGAGTAATTAGTAATATTTACATATAGTGGGAAGCAAAACCCTCGTTTAGCAATATGGATCAGAGGAGGCTAAAAAAGGGGGACTTTTTCTGCCTATTTTACAAGTATAATCTAAGGAATTGGCAAGTGTTTTCAATTAGGAAGAGTCCTCAACAGCTCCGTTGGTAGAGAAATGTTACTAGGTTTTTTCATTAAGAAGCCAGCTCTAGAATTGAAAGGAATTCTTCTTTCTTCTAAATCTAAAACATGGACTATTTAAGGAATAGACTTTCCATACCCCTCTCTATAAGAGCTAGTATAGGCTAGTTAACAGAGTAAGAGCCCCAGAAATGGGGTAGGTTCTTTTACATTACTAAAGCTATTTCTTCTCTTGGATGGTGCTAGAGAAATAAATTCCTAAGGTATATTGAGTAAAAGTT
Source organism: Pelargonium nanum (assembly GCA_036897485.1). Taxonomy (NCBI): domain Eukaryota; kingdom Viridiplantae; phylum Streptophyta; class Magnoliopsida; order Geraniales; family Geraniaceae; genus Pelargonium; species Pelargonium nanum. The sequence goes on from JAYMTF010000231.1 coordinate 20,506, forward strand.
TTCCGTAGAATTCCTCTTTTTTAGATTTAGGAGCAAGTCTAGTAAATTATCTAGAAATTGTAAACTAAGTAACTAACTAAGTCAAGAATGAGTTTCCTTAAGTCTTTTTTAAGAAGCTAGGTTTTTAAAGGAGTTAACTGTTGACAATTAGAAACCGGTGTAAAATCTTAAGTGATTCCGGGCCTTAAAGAATTCTAATTTAAGAAATGCGTACAAGTTATCCAGGAGAGTTCCTTCTTGTATTTTATTTGGGAGCCAGTTAAATTGTGGGTTACAAAGGAATTCAAGAGTATAGTTGCCTTTATAAGTGTTCCTCTCTTTCTAGGGTTTTCCAGATAATGAATCAGATAAGTATAGCTATTAAGACTCCAAAGAAAGAAGTTATAGCTACCAAGATACAGAACAGAATCTAGCTTCTAAGAGAGTTATAGGTAGGTATTACGAGAAAGATTTTAGGATTAAGAAAGCAAGTAAGACGCTAGTGGTTATAGTGTAAGGTGATCTAGACTCCCTTTTGGTTTTTGTATTGGGAGAGTTTTAGTACATAGATGGAGGAGTTTTCGAATCTATTTTTGCTTAATTATGCTATAATGATGAATACTTGATACCAAAGACACTCGGAATAGAGTCAAGTGCTCGTATCTTATTCGGGTCAGTTATAGCAAGGGACTTAACAAGCCCCGCGCGGAGGTTCGAATAGTGTCGTCCTACTAAAATACGCATATAAAAGGTAATCCAGTGCTTATTAAAATAAAGAGCAGAATTCCTGGATCTCTTATGTGAGAGAAGGTTGGACTCATGCAAAACCAAGCAAGTCTTTAAAGAAATCTAGGGCCTCACTTAACAAAATATAAAACTAAGCGGGTTAAGAATATCCAAAAAAGGTGCAAATATTTTTTCAGTAAATTCACTAAATTAGGAGTTCTTACTATTGGGAAGGGACACGATAAATAGGATAAAGTTAATCTAAAGGGGTTCTAGTAAGCAATTAAAAAGTAACAAAAACGAGTCTCTTCTAGGGTTTAATAATCTATAGGATTCAATGCTCTTTATAAAGAAGCAGTCGCAATATTAGGGACTTATAAAACAGATCTTTGTTCAGCTAAGTTAGGCAATTCAGGTCGGCCTAGGTCCCCTTAGAGTTCCTCCTTATTTTAAAGTGCTTTTTGCTTGGCTATAAGAAATTCCATAAGAATTACATTCACTTCCCGCATTAGCATAAGTTAGACTACTTTAAGATATGGCTTTTGCTTGCTTTGGCTTAAGTTTCAAAAAGTACAAGGTAGCTCTTTTGAAGAAGTCCGGTTGGTGGGATACTTAAGATCACGGACTCTTTTATCTTGACAAGAAGACCCTTTTGTCCAATGGTACTGGTTTGTTAGATGATTAAAAATTACGAGACTGATGCTTTTCTACTACCTAAAAAAATTACCTAAGGCGTAGATACCAGATCAGAATAAGAAGGCGTTGTATATTCCCGGCCAGTTTGCGGATCCTCTCAAATCAAAACTACAACCAAACTTGACTACTAGGTCTAACATTCCTTTATTTTTGAGACAAAACCTAGTTCCCCATTTTAGCAAACCCTTTCAGGATCTCACACTTCCCTTATGGTACAAAAGTTATGGGTCTACACTAACTAATTATATTACGCAAAGACAACTACTAATTAAAAAACTTTTACAATACTGCTAGTGTATAAGAAAAGGGTAATAGCCTTCTTGGACGGGCAAAGTTTACTGAATACTCTGAGAATATAAAATAAACAGGAAGGAGAGTTTTATATAGATCATGGGCAATAAATAAAGAAATTTTACTGTACTCGTGTATGCATTACATTTCTCCAATATCTGTTAAAGACTTATTTATGCTGCGATTACAGGTAAGTCATTCCGCAGAATGCGGGTGTTTACTATGTTAGGTTCAGAATTTAAAATTCTGGTTAAGTGCCAGTTCAGTAATAATTTATGCCTCACCGCTAAGAGGTTTTTTCAAACTTTGAAAAGTAACATAATACTCGAGAAATACATTATGAGTAACCTAAGTTCTAAAACAATATCTATTACCTAAATTCATCAAAATAAGGCCTTCCTCACTTTTGAAAGAGTAAGTCTAATCCTAAAGAAGCGGGGCATGACCCTGCATTTGCAATTACAAAACAAAAAGGGGCGCCGTGGAAGAAAGAAGGTTACGCTTTGCTGCTTAAAGCCTTGAATCTTTTCTAAAAAACGTGATGTACTATTTTGGTATCTAAATGCTAGTAATAAAAAACTAATTAGATAAAACGGAAGGCTATGGGGGGCTCCATTTAGAAGGAGTTCCCCCGTTTAGAAAATACTCTCTGAATTCTCGACTCTAATATTTTTGTGTAGCTTATGTTCTCCATTGAAGTTTACTTGTATAGCTCTGAGTTCTTTACTTGGTGGGGTATCGAATGATTTAGCAATTCCCTTCAAAACAAGCTATTACTAGAAACTTATGTTATATTTTTTCGAAAAAGAATGTATTACTCTCCATATTGCATCCACTTAGAACCCTTCTAGGGGACAAAACTTATCACAAAACAGGACTTTTTACCAAAAAAGGAAATCCCAGAGCTCTTGCAAGTACTCTTATATAGCATACTAAAAAACATTAGTTGGACACTAAAACAGAGTATTCTAATGTGCAGCCAAAAAAACTACCTTAAGAAAAAATCCTACCCTTAGTAATAACTTGGCTGTAAAAACATAGAATCTCTCACAAAAAAGAGTCCTTTCCGAACTCAGAGTCTCCATAGATTTTATATCCCCAAAAGCCTTATGATATATATTTAACACAAGAATTCGGTTAGTACTCTTTAAGTTTGAATAGTATTTTTAACTCCTCTCAAAGCAAACCTTAACACTAGAATCTATTAAGATATACAAAGAAGTCTATAAGTTACGCAGTTCACACCACTAACCCGAAGCTTTTCTAACTAAATTTTCTTTTTAGTCAATAGAGTTAAAACGTTCCTTTAAACTTTAAATAGGGAGTACTTCAGCCCGATTTCTAACTCGGTTAAGATTTAGAGGACTAAAATTCGAAGAAGCTACACTTGTGTGACATGCAGAGTGACTACTTGTACTTATTATACGAAAGCCCTGTACTTGTTTTCTTAAGCTTTATGTTTATATAACCTTTGCTTATAGATCTCGCATGAGAAACCCCGCTGTTTAAGATATACGAAAACCGCGTACACTCCTGTTTATTTATTATTTTATAAATTCTTAGTTAGTATAACAGCGAATCTAGCCTCTTGCGAAAGGTAAAGACTTTGAAATACCAAATCCTGTGACATGAGATACACAAAATATTGAAGTAGCCCTACTTAACAGAAACTTCTAATAAGAATGCAATATTCTTCTTGAAAGACGTACTTGGTAGAACCTAAAAGCCTGTAAATGTCTATAACTCCGACTGCTTCCAAAAGCTCTTTGACAATCCTATTCTTTAAAATCTTTGCTAGATTGCTTCAGGATACTTGGAGCCTTAAAGAAAAACTTATTAAACTCTTTTTTTAAGATCCTACAGAACTTCCCTCTTTGACTCAAAACCGGATTATTATCTACTTTTCTACTCCTCATTAAATTTTCGGTTATTAAAAGCCGAGAACTCTTGTAAATCTAACCTGGATTTAGGCCTAGTCTCCCTACTCTTTTACTGTATAAAAGACTCTCCGTTTCTGGATCTAGCTTAAAATTTTTACATTTTAACGTCAATGACAACTGCATATTTTAATTCAAGATACTCTTCAAAGACGAGAAGTTACAATGCCATTGGTTCAAATCCGTCAACTAATATATTATATAAGTTGTATTACTTTGAGTGCTTTTCTCGTAGATTACTAAAGGATTCTTGTAAGAAAGTTTATATTCTATATTGTATTTATTGTTTTAGAACGGTATTCCCCTTGTTTAGAGTGTCTTTCCCTTGTATGTATGCGATTAGAACCTACAGCTTACGGGCTTTTTGTTCGTGTAGTTACTGTCTTAGGAAGGGGAGCTAGGAAGGGACAAGTTGTTTTCTAAGTAACAGGAGCATATTAAAGGGTAAAAAGGGAAGTCTCGTCTCGAGGACTCCTAAAATTAGTCCATAAAGAAATAGAGTGTATCAGGATTCTAGGTGTGTTTTTGCAAACAAGCAAGTAAGTTTCTTTGAAATCTTCCTTTTTTAATGAAGTTTAGTAATACGTAGTATAGAGAATGCTAAGGAACTAAGCCAATAATTTCCCTTATAATCACAATCTTTTAGGAGAAGTTAGGTTTTATTGGAAGAGTTAGCAGGAGAGTTCCTATTTGTATACTTTGTAGCAAGTCAAGAAGTTTCTAATCACAGTACGAATTGTAAGAGGTTTCCATTTTAGGTTAGGGAGGTAAGGTTTAACAAAAAGAGAAGGGTTTCCTAAAGCATATTCTTTCTACTTAACTTCATAGGTTTCCTCTAGTATAGTAAATTGTAAGTATTTAATGTACTAGATTTAGCTTGGACAACTTTACCTTTTAGCCTTCTCAGGGAATTTCCTTATAAAATATGGAGAAAATCTTAGAGTATTCAAGTTTCTTGCTAAACTACTTCTTTATAACTGTATTTTATATTATAGATATTTAGGGAACTCCTTTACAAATGTTAAGAAATAGGCAGCCTTTTTTGAAAACTAAGAGTAAAGAGTACTAACTAAGAATTATTCGGTAAACTCCTGATTTTATAAAATAGAGTCAATTTCTAATATTATTAAAAAGTGGCTAATCTAAAGTACTTTTATACTGTTTCATTTATAGGTTTTTTCTGTATTTTACTGTGCCCTTTATCTACGTTTTGTTCCTAATCGAATTTTATCTGTATTATAAGTTACCAGTTTTTTATTTTAATAGAATTCCATCCAGTTGGAACCCACTTTCAAAAGTTAATTGGAACAAACCTGGATTTGAAGTATTTTTTTGTAATGATGAGTATTTATGGAACTTCTTATAACCTTTACTTAATAATTATTAAGGCTACAAAGATTCAAATTAGGGGAAGGTTTACAACTGGCGGGTTCTACCAGAGATTTTCATAAAGCGTTCTATAAAACCTATTCAGTGTATTGTGCAGAGTTTGATAAATCTAATAGTATTCTAAGCTTTAGAATTAACGGTAGGAATTAAACCTGATTTATTCTACTAATCTACTAAGATTTTTTTAATTCCTAATGAAACTTAAGACTCGACCTACAGGTTATTTGTGGTAGGTAGTCTACCATGTATAACACTTATATAATATAAGAATATCAAAGTTATTAAAGCTTTTGCCCCCTTTTTGCCTGTTCGCCTACTAAACATGTAGTGAGGTTAATGATAAAAAGTAGTATAAGAATAGCTTCATACTTCGAAAAGAGGTTTTTCTATTTAGAGCCACGTTGCATACTAATTACCCCATAAACTAAAGCCACTGTAGGGCTGGACTATGGAATTAAACCACTTGGGGATTTATTTAGTGTGTACTCTAGAAGTGTGTGATGCTTGCTTAAATTGGACCCTAGAGCCTTTTTTTCTTTTGGGGTGAGAAATAAAGAGTGCCATTGTACCGTACTTGGGTAGACTTTGACAAGAGGAGTACGAAAAGAAAGATTTATTCCTTATCCGTTTTTACACTTGCTAGCTAATCTATAAAAGAGTTATACCTATATGAGTTCTCAATTCGGCAGTCTTTCTTAATGTCAAGGAATGGGGGAGGTTTAACTCCAATATTGTAAGTTTTGATGACAAGATAAAGATTATATACTACAACAAATAAGAAAGTGAAGCGATATTGCTTCTTAGATAACTAAGGGTAGAAAAGTCTTAGGTCACAGTGCCTCCATATAGGCAAAGAGAGAAATATCCCTTACAATATAAGACTATACATATAATATACTATTAATATACTATAGAACTATGTTACTAAATTACTAAGAGGTATAATAGGAGAACTCCTAGCTACAAGAATAAGACAACTATAGCTACAGGTATAGCCAAGAAGAGAGGTACAGCTCATAAGAAAGCAGCAGGTCTAGGAGAAAGTGTTACGTTAGATTTTTCACTGAACAGGGTGCTATAAACTAAGTAACTAAGTCATCAGGAGGGGTGTCCCTTAAATAAGCTTAATCTTTAGGAGAAGTTAGGATTATAGGAATTAAAAAGTGGATTGCTTTTATGTTTCCAGTTTTCTAGTAGTTAGCAAGAGGGCCTAAAAGATAAGGAGAGTCTAAACTTGTTTGCTTGCAGAAATAATATAGAATGCATGCGTATCAGAATTCTAAAAGGTGCCATTAGAGTCGTTAGAGTTGTACTATATTCAGTAGGGGTATAGCTAATAGGATAGGTAAGGCGCGTAAGAGTACAACTCCGGGTTTAGCTCTTAAAAAGGAGGGGTCTTTTACCAATAGAAACTAGTAACAAGAATCTAATCAAAACCCAGTATTCATACAAAAAATCCGTTTTTGCACTTTTTACCGATTTTGAGGTCTTTTCGTTGACAGGAAATTGTTGTATTCGTGTTGCTTCTTCTTCAAGGGAACCTGAAAGGGGATAGGAAAAGGAATTTTGCAAAATAGGGGTTTCTCATTACTTGCTTTTCGGATTTATTTAAGAAATTAGGACACTAGCTGACCTAGAAAAAGGGGGTTAGCTGTTAGTGGAACTTTCCTAGGGTTTTCTATTATATCTATTTGCTACAGGAATAGAATAACTATAAATAGTACAGGGAACCGACAGGTACTACACAAGTAGAGGCTGCAATAAGAAGGCTACAGTTAGAGCTAGAAGGAGTAGGTTTCATAAGACAGCCAAGATCCGTAAGAGTAAGATACTACTGATACAGAGTCTTATAGCTCTAAAAGGGTAAATATCTGAGGAAAGCTATAGGTAAACATAAGAAAGCAAAGAAGTAAGTCAAGGGCAAGCTCCAAAGAAAGAAGCAGAAGTCTTCAAGATTAAGACATAGAATTTGTAGTCAATCCTCTCAGATATACTTAATTTGTAATCTAGTCACCGGAGTAATATAGTTTAATAAAGAAGGGCCCTATTATACTCAGGAGCACACACCTAGGAAGCTTCGCAGGTTAGAACAAAATACTAAAAGGCACCGTGCTGGCGGTTCAAGTCCTGACCTGACATGCCTTAAAATGTAAAAATGCAGAGTAGCACTTGAGCTTGTTAGTAAAATTAAGAGCAGGAAAAAGAGACTCTACTAATTTGAACCGGGTTAGGCAGATCAAGGACTTAATTTTTAATTAAGACTACAATTTAGCTAGAACTATTTTTTGAAATGCTTACTTTTTAGGGCTACCCGTTTAAGTGTATATTTCCCAGGACTAATCCGTAGGAATTGGGGCAAGGGTCTTGGTTGGGGTGTTCTTGATTGGTTAGGGATTGTTCTTCTTACTCTCATACTAGCTAGGTTCGTAAGAGCTCTGAACAAAGAGAAGAGGCAAGTTTACTTATTGTTTCTAGTTAACTGGCTGCTTGGATTTGTTACTAAGCTTGTTTTTTCTTAATCTTAAACGTACCACTTTTCTTAAGACTCAAATGAAACACTTGAAAAACAGAGGAACCACAAAGGCGACTCCTCTACTTTATTAAAAAGCTATACCCTCTTTCCTAGCTGCTATACTAAGGTCCTACCTTTACTTAATACCTATACACCTGCTTTCTTATGAACCTTATTATACCTTGTTTCATACCTTAAATATCTATACTTCTCTTAATTATTATCCCGAATCAGAAACCTAGAAGAAAAGGAAATTTCTTTATACTCAAAACCCTTCTACCTCGTAATTACTTTCTTAAACTAAACTGGCCCCAAAAATAATAAAAGTAGAACCCCTCTTGAAAGCTAGACCTTTCTTAACCTTCTTATTATACACTTCCCGGCTAAACCCGTACCCTGTATCTTGGTAATACTTTTGGCTTTAATCTTACTCTGCATCTTATTCAGCTTATCTGCTCTCAGATTCTTATTCAGAATACCCATGACTTATTTCTCTATCATACCTGCAACTGCTTTCTTTAGAACTAGAACCTTCTTCTTGGTCTTCTACCACTCTTCAGAGCACACCCCTCTTAGTTTGTATCTGGATTGCTTTCTTAGTCTTGATGCTAGCTGCTATACCTGTACTTTTGCTATGGGTCTTCCTCTTGATAAGGAGAGCTCTGACTTTGCTAAGACTCTCTTGTCTTATTTCATCTGTTTATTGTTTACGTTTCTCGCAAAACTGACTGGAAACTACAGACTTCGTTCATAGCAAAAAGCCCCGGGTTAGTAAAAAAGGTAAATGTTAGAACCTCAGTTTCTCTACGGTGAATACAACTTTATTAAAATGGGAGGTTTCTCATTGCATTGGATGATTAAACCCAATACATTCTGTTACAAGGACAAGGTAAAACCAAGGAAATCCTTTTTTAGAATCTTGCAGAGTATAGGAGATCGTATAGATTAGCACACAATAACCCGCAATTCCTTTATAAGATGTCAGGACTTCCTTTAATTATTGTAGTTAATGTTATTTTGTAGCTCACAAAGAGTCTAACTACTGCTCTAAACCGAAGCCTAAGATTGGTAATAGCTACCCCGTAATAGTTAAATTTTAGCTCTATAACCTATTTTTTAATGGGTGGATAAGATATCGGCTAGTAAAGATTTTGTATTATAGCCTAAGGACTTGAAATTCTTAAAACTTTGTACTTGTCTGCGCTAAGCCTAAGGGAGCCCCTACGTTTAGCAGAGTTATACTTAAGAAAGACTATATCTTAATTCGACAGTAAATCTTTATGGCTGACCGTACTTGCCTTAGGAATGGAATCATGACGAACGAGTTCATTTAAGGGTCCTAGATTTCTGTTTTACTAAAATTCCATTAAAACAACACATTTTATTCCTTTTTAAACACTTCTACGACAGTTAGGTATTACCCTCTTTTTTCAGTTGCATATTATAAGGGCATTCCTTTGAAAAAATAAGTGCAATTAAAAATTCGAAGTGGGTTTTCTCGCCCCGCGCACTCGGTTTTAGATATCCTAGTAATAAAAAGGTGATATAAACTCAAGTAATTTCTTCAGCAATAATTGTGGCAACTAAAGGGCGAAGGTACTCATGGTACTAAAAAATTTACCGGATTGCGACTCCTACCCTTTGGGTAGTACATTCTGAATCACTTGCTAATATCAAGGAAACTGTTCAGAGAGTCAACACTCAATTACTACTTAATTTGACTACATATTTATATAGATAATTCAATAAAAACGAAAATATAAGGAATTAAATTATTAGTACTAGAATCCAAAAAAATGGGTAGCATTCACAAGTATAATCTATTCTTGGTTATATAAAGCAGTACTGAATTGTACTCCTCTCCCGGATAATGGATAAGTCTTAACTTAATAGGAACCTCTGGACTCTACAAGTATGAACGAAATAAAAGTAAAAAGGGTTTCCCGTATATTTCCGGCAAAAAATCCTTTAAGAAAGCCTTGAAAAATTCTTAGGAATAATACCGTACTATATCAAGCACCCTTTCCATGAAAAGTGAGGTCTCCTAATATACCTTATCTAAGTAAAGGGTTATGTTATACTTCTAATGAGAGACCATAAGTCATTAAAAAGGAGTCCCTTAATTGTAACTACGTAGAATATTTTTAAGACCAATGTAGGATCCAAGTTATGTTATGCTGCGGCAAAAAACTTTATGAGCTTTTTTTTTTACATTATGGTATGTTTAATGTACTAAATACTATATATTAAGAAAGAATAGCTTAGGATTGTATTAAGTAGTTGTTCGAAGTGTCTTCTTGTTAAGATGGATGCTTCTTTTTAATATAATTATTTATAAAATCTGGATGGGGCAATTAACTACTATCCCACCCCAAAAGAACCTCGCGTTCAAAAAGCCTGTTCTGAGTATGAAAAATAAGTAATTCCATAGGGCATTAATAGCTAGATTAGACGAAGCCAACCATTCGTTGAGACATGTGATACAAAAAAAATCTACGATTTGATAAACTTACGTTTAGGGTGGAAACCATCATAAATACAAATAGCAAGGCCATGTTACACTAAATAAATTCATGACTCTTTATCTATGTGCCTTTTAACACGAGTTTGCACCTATTTAGGGATGATATATTTATACTGTTTATTGAGAATACTTTCTTCTTAAATATTACAAAATAACCTACTAACTAGAATCTTAAATCTTAATAAAGCTGTCTCTTTTATGAACCGTTAAGGATCCCTGATATTTACTAAAGGCCCAGAATCTTAAACTTATTTGTGACCTTTCCGTTGAAAAGTACGACTTTTATGTTATTATAAGCAACAGATAGAGATTTTTATTTCATAAGGGATCCTTTTTCATAGGCTTTAGTCTAATACTTATTCTAGGAGTATCCGGTTATGGGGTGCTCTACAAAAAGCAGTTAATTTTTATTTAGTTATCTTAGACAGAGAATACTCTGATTATTCATATGGACGAGCCCAAAAAATTATTTGTTTTATTTCACGAAATTTACAAGCTAGGAAAGCCTGAGCAAGGTCATATAGCTTTTACTTTTTTCTATCGCAATAAAGCTCTTCAACAACTATAAAATTAAAAATATCTAATACTTTATAAAGTTTTGCGCTTAAATCCTAGCAAAACTAGGAGGTACCCTCTTATATATAACTTTAACCTGTTGTGTTATGCTTTATAACATTACTTCTGTGCTATATCTTGGATTCGAAGTAAAGTTAGTTTTTAAAGGCTTTATACCAGGTTTAGAATCTCTTAAAATTTTGTTTAAGTTCTAACAATTTATTAAATACACGACATTATTAAGTGCTAAGTATAAAAACAAAGGTAGGATTACACTACTAGGTTTTTATAATAAAGCAAAAACTATCCTTTAATAAATCAAGTTGAAAACCTCTTTTCCTTTAAAAATATCCTATGGGAATTATAGTATACAGTTTTAATAAAAGTGTCAGGCTTAACTCAGCTATATAAATTGATTGTATACAAACTCATATTTTTCGAAATGCATACTTTACTAAGGAGTCTACTCGTTTTAAAGCTAGCGGCCCCATAACATTGTCGTTATACTTATTTACTTTATTGAAGTCGGTATCCTATACACAAGTGAGCTAAAAAGGTACAGCTAGTAGTTCCTTAATTTCCCCTGAAATAGATTTAAGCAATATGTACGCTGGCTAGATCTAAGCTAACTTTATACCTTTTTTAATATTTATATTAGTTAAACTTGTAGCCTGCTTTAGCTGGAATAATTATAAGCGTATAAATTAGTCGTATAACTAGTATTGAAGCTGAAAACCTAGAGCAGAGTACTTACTTAACTGACTCCGTGGTATTTTTATCCGAATTACCTGATGACAGGTGCCCCATAAAGAGTCTTTAGTTTAGAGGGATGAAGCGGGAAGCCTCTTTAATATTAACTCTGGCGTAACAATTCCTGTACTAAAATATTCTATGTCCTCGTTGTTTAGTATAACTCTATACTAACGAATATTTATTTCTTATAACATTTAAGTATATATAATTTTTTTGAAGAATTACTTCCCGCTCCGAAAACACTTGACTAATGAATAGCTAGGCGCTGGAATCCTAAAATACCCGAAAAGTAATACTAGTTTGAAACTTTAAAGCAAGCATTCTATACTAAACTGCATTCAATTTATAAATACGGATGGGAGAAAAATTATACATATAAGCTTAACTTTTCGCGGAAAAAGTAGAATATTGACATTGTAAGATAGGGAATTGTAGTGATTATTAGCAGCAGGTTAAACGAAGAAGGTTCTTTCTAAACCTTACGTTTAAGTACAAGTATCGGCATGCCATAGAATATTACTTTAACCGCTCTTCAATATGCGGTATCCTTTATACCTAGAAACTCTTTTTTTAACTCTATTCAAACTTAATCTTAGCTAAAGATTTTAATTCTACTTTGTATTAGTAAAGGCTACGCGCTATCCATGTGTAAATAGGGAAGATAATCTTGGCTTTCGTCTTGCGGTCGCAGGTTCAAAACTAACTCTAAGGGGATTTTGTGAAGTATGTGGACTTTAAAGAAATGTTCTCGTAAAATTCCAAAAAGCAGTTGCTCGGTGTAGTTAATAACTATAATGACAGGCCCATAATTATAGAAACTCTGAATCAGAACTAGACAAAAATCTTCCTTATCAAGGTCGTAAAAATAAAATTTCTATCTAAAGAGCTCCTATTTACCCCTTATTTCTTGTACATGAAATTCTAGAATTCAGCTATAACTTACTTTATTAATAGGACTCGAACCTAAGAGCATCCTCTCGACTAGACCTTTGATTTGCCGTATGTGAACCTTATTCCATGTAGTAAGCTAATAAAGCATCTCTCAGCAGTGTGTAGAGCACTTACTATTCCCTGTAACAAGTAAAGTCTTTTTTTAAAAAAGTGATTTTAATTAATGCGTATATTTTCGAAAGAGTGTCCTACAAGATATATCTCCTAGGTGAATTTTATTAGGAATTCAATTGGGTTTTATAATATTAATATAGGGATCAAAACAAAGTAGGTATAAAGATTTCATTCCTATATTGTACCCGTATCTAGAATTATTTACCGAATTGAAAGAGAGACTCCTCCGTTTGTATTCAAATGCGTTATATTGCTGCAATCTTTTGCTAAAGGGAGGCTGTTAAAAACCCTAAAAGAACCCTGTATTAAGAGCTAGACCTTTATATATATATATTTGTATTGTATTGTAGCTGTGGAATCTTGTATATAGTTGGTAGTAGTCTAGCTTTTGCCTTGATCTTAAAACCCTAAATATATGAATCTGGTTCGTAAACACTTCAACCATCGCCTAGTTAGCTACTTAAAACTTACTTAGGACTATTTCCTCTTTTTGATTCCTGTTTTTCTTACTTTCTTGTGATTAAAGCACCTGGTCATGGAATTGGCATGTAAAGGTTCAAGTCGAAAAGCCCCCATTAAGAAAAAGTGTTAAAGTGTAGGTTCTTGTTCTAATGTAGTAAGTAGGGGCTTATTCCTAAAAAGAGTATATTATAGCAAGAATATTTACTCGAGTTTTGTTTTAATTATGTAATTGAGTCTTAATATTGTGAAACTATCACTGCCTTAAAAGGGGGCATTTTATGCCCAGTTTTATTTAATACAAGATACTCAGCTTACTATCCGTCTTCCTTGTACCTAAATCTAATAAAGTTCGTAAGTCTTTAAAAAAGGATTCCAGGAGCATATAAAATGATAACTTGTTAACCCCTGGAAGTCTTTATCTTGGTCAAACAAAAGATATGATTACTACAAAAGCCTAACCCAGCGGAATGCTTATTTTAAAGAGTTTTGTTCTAGATACGTGTAACTCGTTACAAAGCTTCCTTAATCACTTGCTTTATTAAAAGTTTCAGTTTCCCATAAAAATTATTTATCAAGTTTATAAAGACTCGAGTATATAATTAGATCCTAATTTGTAGAGAATACACTTAGCCTAGCCCATAAGGATTGGAAAGTTTAAGATTACTTTCAACAAAGGACTCAACACACTTCTTTATTATTATTTTAAAACAAATCAATTGGAAATGAGTTGGTTTACACTTTTCGGTTTTCTCATTAATAAATTATCCGGAATTTTTTCTTGCTTTATAAGATTAGGAAATCCTTATTCAAATTCTGGGTTAGGTGCTTTCCAGAGATCATATAGAATCTCCCCTTAGTGACCAAATTTACTCTTTAACAAGGGAGGTTTTTCGCTTTGTAGACTCAATGCAAGAGATTTTTTTAATAAGATAAAATGTTATCCGGGGCTGAGGTTAAGCAATTAAAGGTATGTAATTTATTTAAAGTAAAGAAACTTTTTATATTAATTAGTAATATTCATACGGGTATCCTTTATTAAGTAAATGACTAATAAAATAGTATACAACAAAACCTATTCCTTGATAGAGGACGGGGTGACAAATAATAGTAGGAGCATATTTCCGTATATTTACCTATCCCATATACTGACTTCCTAAAAGGAGTTTTAGGCCATAGAAATCTTTTTAATACCCCCTAAAAGAGAGCTTATCAGTAAGCATTTAAAGGCTAAAACTTATCTTTATAGTTAAAGTAAGACTCCCCCTTTAATTAAATTTATACCTGAAATATTTTATTATTTATGTATCTTTTATCCGGGCCTTCCTAACAGGTTTTAGAAATCAATCTCCTTAAAGTAAAAGTTACTAAATTTTGTATTATTTATTTGTAATTTGAAACAAGAGGCCCACTCTATTTGTAAAGGAAACTGCCAATATATATCCTTGTAAATTTCTAAATGTAGATTATTAGACAAAGTTCCGGCTATTCAAATCCTATATCTAAGTATCCAAAGCTAACATACAATTGTTCTTAATAAACGCTGGCGTACACTCACCTCTTACTCTATTAAATACAGATTTACACTTTATACAAAAACAATAACTTAATTATGAATTAAACCCTATTACTAAATCTTTTACATAAAGGAAAAATACAATTAATATAAAAATTATAGATTTCTTCTTTAATAAAAATTCTAAAAGCCAGAACTCTTGACTCTATCTTATTAAAGAAAAACTTGTTAGCTAAACTAAAGGTGTTTAATTCCTTACTTATATTTTGCTACTTACTAAAAAGGAAAACATCCAAGAGCCTATCCGACTACTTAAAAGGGTTTCCTCAATCCTAATTATAAGGAACTTTTGAAGTATACTCTAGAGTGTATCCGTACCTACCTTACTAATATAAACCGGTACTCGGTCTTTTAGTAGATATCTTTTCTATTTATACTTTTTTGTATTTAGACAAGGAAAGCCTGGGCAATCCCTACTTTATTAGAGCTAATGCTAAATTTCCTTGTCCGATGTAAGAATACTCTAAGAAAAAGGCTTTAACTACAAAAACTTCATTAGAAATGAATCTTTCTATTCTAGATTTCCCCAACTTCCTTATATAATAAGGGGGGGTTCTCAACTACTTACCGAGAAGAAATATGCTCACTTATCTAACCACAATAAGCCTAGGACCTTCTTTATACTGTATCAATTCGCTTCGAACCCTTGCCTGCTGAGCTAATAAAGTCCAATGCACTACCAACGAACTTCAAAAAACAAAATGAATCTCGTTTAGTAATAGGATCCCCATCATATATCTTGCGTTTTCGATTCTTAGATTTCCTTAGGATTCTTAGGATATAAAATAGAAAGATTCTGTTTTTTCTACCTACTTAATATTACAGGCAATATAAAAAATCTTAGGTATTACGGAGTATAACCAAGTAAAGCAATGACAAAAGGAAAGGAGTCCTCGTTTTACTACTGATCTTTTTTTATAACAGTACCTACTCTATATCATTATGCAATTACTTACTACGTCTACATATTGAAAAACCACGGGGTAATTTATAAGCTAATTAGAGCTCAGATGAGGAAAAGAGAAAAAAGAACTGCTGGGGAAACTTTGTTTGTATATGAGTACGAGAACACCGGAATATTGATATTTGCTTTTCAACTGGAGCTGCATCAAAGGATCTAGTACAATTTTTGTATTATATACAGCCGATATAGTTCAATCCACGGGAAACCCTAGCAAAGCAGATACTTATTGATGAAAAAGTAATAGGGTCGGTCGAATCCGATCCTGTAATAATAACAAGCTAATAAGAGGAATATACCTGCAATACTATCTATTCCAATTAGAACTATAAAAAACTATAATAAGACTCTGTAATAACTCCAATACTTTTACTTTCCTAATTTTCCTACTACTAATACCTATTCTATCTACTTCTACTAGACTCCCTTCTTAAGAGTACTCATAAACAAACAAAGAAGAGTATGAAAGAACAAGGTAAGAAAACAAAGTATAAGCAGCGGGTGTCTATATGTAAGTCAGTGTATCTATTATTTAGACTACCTGCAATAACCTTCCTCCGTTACACTACAGTCGGTAAGAGTAATTTCTTTCCATTCACCCTCCATTCACCCTAAGGCTCTACCTCTCTATAGTAATAACTACAAATACATATAATAGGTAATAATACACTACTTCCTAATTCTAGTACATTAGCTACAATAGGTACAGTTCTAGAACAAGACTAAGACAGAAAGAGTACTGCTGCTCCTAAGACTAAAGCTATGCAGAAGACTAAGATCCTGATACAGACTAACAAAGCTACAAAGACTAAGAAAGCAAATACAAAAGGCAAGAAGAATAAGTTGGGTTTGTCTCATAGTGTAGGTATACTTAATATATTATCTTAAAGAAAGGCACAATTCTGGCAAGACACTCAAAAGGAGACTGTTAGGAACTCGTATATATATATATAAAGAATTCTTTATTTATCAAATTTTATGGAGTTTATCTAACATTAAAATCCCCTTACTCTTAAATCTTAGACAAATCTAGCTATTCTGTACATATTACATAAAATACATAGCAATTAACAAACTTCTTACTTTATAGTAAAGACGTCTCAACTAAATTACTAATAAAGAGGAATTCTAAAAAGAGCTTGTGTTGCTAAATAGGGGGTTTTCTTGCTTAAAATAAAGTTTACGGATGCTCGTAATAGTTTTTTACGTTTATATTGGTATTCTTTCTATTATGAAATATGAAAGGACTTCTTAACTGCCTATACTTTACTAGGAACGTTAGATACAAAGCAGACTCCTAAAACAGAATGTTTAGAATTTTCTATATTTATGAAAACTAGAACTGCACTTTGAAAACGGTAAGATCTACTTGTTTACACTTTTTCTTCCTAATTTATAAAATTAAATATTAAACTTAAGCCCTAAAACCAAGAATAAGTCTTCTCTTTATTAGATTAGTACAATGGAGCACCTCCTATTTATAGTAACCCTATATAAATAAAAAGTTATCTTTGAGATTTAGGTTATACAATACTCAGTTTAGCAAATTGCATTTATATGTTAGTTTTACAAGACTTTTTAGGTAGGAATTTCTATTTTTCTGCTGAAGATTAATTATAAAAAACCTCCTCGCAAATTACTTACCTCAATTAGGAACTGTTCTATTTAAACTAAAAAATAGAAGTCTAAGCATAAAAGCTCCCGCTTGATTTATATCACTATTAGACCACTATTGATAACAATGAATTAAAATAGATGGGGCCTCACTACTAGCTCCTGATTTATGTGGTACCTCTTGTTTTCATTATACTGACCCGAGCTTCTATACAGGTGCACTGCAGGGAGAAGGATATTTTTTAAAAAAGCGATAGTGTATAAGTATTTGCTATTAGCGTGAAATTAAGTACGCATGGTAAGAAAAAACTTCTTTATATTTAGGTTTCTATGTTAAATGATATTTTCTTCTACTACTTATAAAGTGAGGGAAAAGGAACCTTTTTCAGTTATACTCATGCGCCGAAAACTCTATTAAAAACGAACTCTTGATTTCTTAAAGATTGTGAATTTGCAACAAAAGGTAGATATTGACTGTTATAATATATCAGAATTGAGTATGCTACTCCAGCCAGATAAGGGTTCCCTGCCGTGAGTGTATAATGTAATAAGCTGACTCGGTAAAAGCTTTTTTCGTATTTTTTGATCTTAGGAGTTCCTGGAGTAAGGCAATCTAGGTGTAGTCTTCTTATCAAAGGAGTACATTCGTGCAAAATATTGAAGTAATCGAAGTTATAGCTTAGTTTTTCAGATAGACACCTTAGACTTACGTACTAAAAAGCTTAGTATTCATAGTCGAGTAAAAGAAAAAGTAGAATACAGCAAAGCAAATAAAAGGTAATTTATGACACTGATAGTCATTGGTTGTTATGATTGCCCTGGTAAGATACTATAAGCTAAGGGAGTTGTTAAGAAGCTCTTATATTTTTTCCTTTTTTCACCGAAAGGTTTTAGGGTATTAAAGCTCATTCTGGGCTTCTTTATGTTCGTTTTCAGATGTTGTATAAGTGACCTATTGTAACCTTATATTGTCCCGTGTAGTAAGCGCTGCTTGCTTAAAATAATGAGGCTTTCCGAATTGTTCATCAAAGTGAATCCTAGTTATTTTTGACTCTAAGATATAAAGAGGAAGTACACTAAAAATTAAACATAATAGAAATTATTTAATCCCCTGCTACAGGAGAGCCTTGTAAATTTTCAATTCTCTTGAATACAAGTGTAAGCATAAAGGTACTGAAACCCGGTAATCCAATAAACTTTAATTAATTACTCGTTTTTAATTCAAGCAGAGCCCCACCTTAAAACTAGCTTCATATATTGCCCTAACAGGGACTTCTTTGAGCCTTTGAAATTCCTGTTAATCTTAAGAATCGATTACTTGTATATGAGTTACTACACCGACGCGCCCTCGAGTGTGAGGAGTGCTCGTGTTTCACAAAAAGAATTAAGCAATAATGAGGGTAAATAGAAACTCTCTAATAAAAAGAGGGAACTTCCGGTTCATATACTGGTGGAGCATAATTTTATATCACCACTCTAAAGGTACAATATAGAGCCGGTTTCTGACTTCTAACTGAAGGGTTATATGTTTCTTGATAGCCAAAAGTATCGATACTTATAAAGTAGTATGCTTTAAGCAGGGTATTAGTATTTGTTGAACTCCGTTTTTCTTAAAAAGTACATAAAATTAAAAACTAATACGGTAAATCTAGGAACCCACAGCCAATTTCACAGCATATACCTTGACTGCATTTAGTGTTTTCCTGTAATATATTTTAAAAACCCTAACTCTTTATGTATAAAATTCAGGTTTTCTCTCAACTAAAAAGAAATAAAGTAGGAATTTAAGCTGTATGTAATGTAGATCTTTGGCACCCCTTTGGGTAAGCTATAGAAAACAAGTTAGTAATAGAGAATATAAAAATAAGTTTTATTAACACAAAAAGTAAATGAGAAAGCTTTTCTATAATTCATGACACCATTATAAGATACCAACGAAGTCTATGCCTTAAGCTTCCACTCTTGCCTTTAACCGAGAACTGAAATGCCTAAGATAATAAATAAAAAAGAAAAGGGAAGTTTCATATACTTATATACAGAGTAATCCTAGTATATTTAGTAAAATTTCTAGATAAAAAACAATAAGAGAGCCCCCTACTAAATAAGGAATTAAGGAGCCCTTCTAGGATAGTAAAGAGCTAGACAAAACCCAGTTAAGTCCTAAAAAGCCCCCCTTTACTCAAAATCCTTAGAATGGCAGAGAGGAACACAAGATAAATCTTGCCTTTACTTTATACTACATAGCTACTAAGAAAATGGTTGAGTTCCAGCCCTATCGTATACTACCTTGACCTTGTACTAGAAATCCTTCCTTTACAAATATCCAAGAGAAACTTCTAAGAACCTTGACTCTTACTCTCTACCTGTATTTGTATCTTACTCATCTCAGACTTCTTAGTAATCTTCGGAGCTATACTCTGTATTTGTTGTATCTGTATCTCATTCCTCAGAGCTAGACTTGTAATCTCTATCCTATTCTTCATAGCCTTCAAAGCCTTATGAGCTTGACTTTTCTTAGGGGTCTTAGGAGTCTTCTTTAGAGCTATACCTTTCTTGGCAATAACCTTCATACCTAAAAAAGACCTCTTTTCTTAAGACCCAAAAACTTGAAAGACCAAAAAACTTATTAGCCAAGGAGTTACGTAGTTTACTCTCTTAATCCCTCCTTTAATAAAAAATGAAACCTCCTACTTACCAGTTTAGGGACTCCTGTTTAGGCCTCATAATATAGGATTTACTTTACTTGACACCTTACTTTAAAAGTAAACCTCTTATTCATACTCTCACTCGCTTCTTCTGCGTAGCCTGTTTCTTAATTCCTAACTAAAGCTAGCCTTGTACTACCCGGCTTTGCTGCTGTCTTACTCTTTGTATTACCCAAAAACGTCTTACTTGCTTTCTGACCTCTTTTATTAAATTAAACTTCCTAAAATGGAAACTTCTTACTCTGCATAACTTTCTTATTCTGTAAACCTTTCATACTCTTGATAGCTTTGTTTTTCTTACCTGCCTTACCTGTCTTGGTTGTACTCCTCTTCTAGCCTTGACTTTATTTACTAGACTGGAAACACATTACTTTGTAGCTTTTTCAAAGCCTTAACATCTATCTTATTATCTGGAAAACCCTACAAACCTAGGAACACGGTAACAAGCAACCCCTTGACTTTTATAGAGATTCTATTCCTTACCTCAGATCCTGATTGGCTTAAGTTTAATACTCTATAGCTAACTGTTTAGTCTTTATATTCCTGAAGCTACTTTATGGACTAGTATGAAAGCTATTCTTTATAAATTCACTTTTAAGAAAGCTTTCCTTTAATTAACTTTAAAAAGGTTTTTTATTACTTACTTTTCTACGGGTATAGGAGCAGCACTAACAAATAAGTAACCCTTTTGAGTTTACCTGTTTATAGGTATAGCTGTATTAAGGCAAGATTTATCTTGTAAATCAGGGGTCTGCCTAATTAGAAACCTAAGACAAAAAAATTTAAGCAATCCCGAAATGAAGCTAAAGAATTGTAAAAGTAAGGATAACTAGCTATATAATTATCTTATTCAGGAAAAAATTACAAATAATAAATAGGTAAGTAACTAAGAAATATACGGGAAACTCTGAATTCATTTAAGTCAGGAAATTTCTAATATTTTAATAATTTCACACACGAAAATAACTAGGTAAATACCTGTTATCATATACTTTGTGCTCCTTCTTTTAAAATGGATAATTTGGAATTAATAAAAATATGAGACCTATTAAAATTAAAACTCGGAAAGAGGAGTCCTATTGATTTAGAAAACTGAAGGATATAGTATAGTCAACTTTGAAGGCGAATAGAAAAGAAAATGTTAAATAGACACTTATAAAGGATTTCTTTAGCTTTACAGTTCTCTTAGTTATACCTGCTCTCTGTATACCCGTAGCTCCTGACTCAAGGAACTTTTAAAGGAAACCCCTTAATGTTTTTACGGAAGACTTGTGAAACGGATTTAGTTGCAAATGCGGGACACTGCGTCAATTCAAAATTGAGTTTAGAGGAAGTATAATAAAAAGAAAGGACATTCAACTCAATTGAGTACAAAATTTCATTTATATTAGTGGTAGATACCCTTTTTGGAAAATCTAATCTTTTCAGACTCGTTACTACTTGGATGCAGTTTCAGTACCAAAGCTTTTCCTGAATTAACGGAACCCCCTTTATTGTGCTAAGCTCTGGTAAATTTTAATAGGAGCTAAGTTACCAAATAATTTTTAATAAACTTGGTTTATAACAAGAATACTTAAAAGTTTCTAGAATAGAGTAAGGGTTAAGTAAAATTTGTATACTATACGTTTGTGAGAGCGCCCCTTATCCGGTTCTTTTTTGGAAAGATTCCTTATGTGTTATGCCCTGCTTTCAGATCAAGGAAAAGAGCAAAATATCAGTAGATTGCTAGGCAACTTTTTCTCTAGGATTTTTTCGTGTTGTAATCTCTTTAACAGACATACTTTTATCAAGTATTTTTAGGACTAGAACATAAAGCAGGCAGAGCTCTAGCTAGGTTTTAATACATTTATTTTTCTAATTCCATACACAAGAGGTAGCTAAAAGGCACCATCCGGGGAATTCAAATTATTTGAGATAGATAGGACAATCCTTAAATATAGTCGGGCACAGTGCGGGGCCGAAATCCTAAGTACAAGATTCCGATACTAAGTTAACTCTTTATACCCAAGACCTATTTATATTAATATCCTGTAACTAAACTCGAACTCGACACTTATAATAGAAATATATAGGACCCTCCCAAATGCAAGTTTATACCAATGCTTTTAAGCGATCCTTTCTCAAAAACAGAGTGCAGTTCTCAGCCCTTTACTTGAATGAGGTGTATAAAACAACTATAGGGATTCCCTTAACTTAGCTACTCAAATTACACGTCAGGTTAGATCGTAGGGACTTTTAGAGGTTCTCCTTTAGGGTTTTAGTTTCACTTAAATACTTAATAAAGAAACAAGATCAATTACGTATAAATTCCCCCCTTTATTATAATGAGTCCATAGCTTTTGCGTACAAAATACATTTGCCTTTCCTTTCTAGCATTGAGTTTTTCCGGAATATCCCATAGATATAAGTTGAGTAGTTCCCTCAGGATTAGGACTATTAACAAGGCTGTGCTTGTAGTGTATAAAAATTCTATATCATATATCAAAAGTAGCTTATCTAAGCCAAAGCAGTTACATTAAAACGCCTTACATCTCTTCAATATGATGGAGGGTGTCCCATTACTTAAATATTTTATTATAGTAGATGCCTTTTAGCCCCTCGAGAAATTAGAGTAACTACAGACAACGAATATTAAAGGTTTATTAAAGTAAGATTTAGGTTGTAAATAAAGACTCCATATTATATTTTTGTAAAGTTCTCTAAAGCGAAATACTTTTACCCAGTTGAGACAGACTTAATTAGCTATTTATTGGGTCTAGAAATTGAGTTTTAGTTTAGGAATGTCAAAGAGTTATAAAAAAGTAAGAAAATTTAGTAGAGAGTCTAAAAATGTTCCTTACTTGGCTTAGTAAAGTAAGTGAGTATAATAAGACTTAAACTTCCAAATAGTAATTTTGGGTACTTAGTCCTCTGGATATAATTTCTCCGGGCTGATACAGGAATTGTACACGGAACGCTGCTCAATAAATTAAGTATAATCAACCACATTCAGATAAGACAGACCCCTTAGTATCACAGAATTCGAGATATTGAATGGTTCTTTTTCTTTAAATTTCAGCGCTTCCTTAACAAGAGGGTATCCGATATTAACTTAGGCAGTCCTCTAAGACATTTTCCTTGCGTCGTAAGTTTAAAATCCTGTCACAGCTTAAAATTTTAGTAGCAAGTTTTTGATAACAAGAACTTAGGTATCTATTTGAGTACTCCTTGCCTTAAATTTATAGATATTCCTAACCGGCACTTTGAATAAATGCATCTATCACTTGTTCTTTTTGTTTTTATAAGGGCGTGCTTTAAGCTGTAAGGAGTATAAAAAGGCACTCCCCATTCTAAAAATTCGATAACAAAAAATGATTACCGGTTTATATATATATATATATATATTCTTAAACTCCTACCCTAGAGAGCAGCCCCTCGATAACGTAAGGAGATACTGTACCTAAAGTCGGGGGATACCGCCTTAACTTCCTAGAGAAGGGTCCCCTTTTTTCTTATTTGTAGTTAACTTTTGCCCGCTTAATTCATAGGATTGAGGAGTATCCCTTATTATTTATTGGGCACTTCATATCAGCTTTCCTGAGGATTAGTACAATAAA